>JAKOGI010002077.1:0-115000 GCA_029747015.1 Carnegiea gigantea
ATATATATATATATATATATATATATATATATATATATATGTATGTGTATGTATATATATATATATATATATATATATATATATATATATATATATATATATATATATATATATATATATATATATATATATATATATATATATGTATATAGTGTATGTAGATACATACGTACACACACACACACACTCTGTCTCTCTCTCTTTCTTAGTTCCAGGTCTTCATAGGTCTAACTCGGCCGCTTCTTATCACTGGAAGATTAATCCTTTGACATCTCCTTATTGATGCGTCTATACTCCTTTTGACATATCCAAACCATTTGGGTTTATGCTCTCTAATCTTTTTTTTTTTGTGTAGATAAGTCAGGATCGTCTATTTCATTGGAGTCTAGTTATTGTTGGCTCAATAAGGGGTAAAGATCTCCTATCACAAATTTTATCCATTCACAAGACTCAAACCTAATACCTTGCTTAATTGAGATAAGTGTCAAACCACTGGAGCTAACTTGTGGTTGTTTAGCCTCTCTAATCTCATCCTTTGTGGATGGCACTCCCACTTTGTCTCTAATCACTTCATTTGTAAGCCAAATCTAATACCGTATGACCACCCATCTAATGAATAATCCTCATCTCTGCAACCATGACCCTTTGTACTTGAGTATTCTTAATCGACCAATGCTTAGCTCCATACAATAATGCTAGTTCAATAATTATGGAGTAAACTATACCTTTCAATCTTGATGGGATGTTCTTATTGCAAAACACAACTGAAATATTTTTCCATTTTTTTATATCCTACCTTTATCTATTGGTTAATGTCTTCATTAATATCCCCTTTTTCTTGAATGATCAAGCCCATGCATCTAAATTTTTCGACCCTTGGCATGGCCACATAATGAATAGTCACTTCGTGCTCCTTACCCCTTTCTCCTCCACTGAATTGACATTTTCATTATTCAGTCTTTGACTACTGAACTTAAATCCTCTAAGCTCTGGCATGTCTCTCCAAAGCTCCAACTTATTGCTAAGTCTATTCCTAGTCGCATCGATAGAACAATATCATCAGCAAATAACAAATGCCACTTATGAGCTCACCTATAACCAAATTAAAAAGAAAAGAGCTTAGCGCCGATCCTTGATAGCACCCAATATCTGTAGAAAAGTGATCAGTATCCCCTCCTGAAGTCCTAACTCTCATCCTTAATCCCTCATACATATCGTTAATGACTTGGATATATGTAACCGATAGGTCTTTGTTCTCCAAGCACCTCCATAGCACTTCCTTGGGTACTATATCATATGCTTTCTCTAAGTCAATAAACATCATGTGGAGATCCTTTTTATTATCCCTGTGGAATTTTATAAACCTTAGGATAAGATGGATAACTTTTGTAGAAGACCTACTAGGCATATCTATAAACTTGTTCTTCGAACTTGTTATATCCTTCCTGACATCTGCTCGATCACCTTTTTCTTTTAACCAAACTTAATGATTTCTAAAAATGATGAAAGTTTACAGTTGGGCTTATTGTAGAGTAATCCAACATGTCAAATTTAATTTGAATTTTTTAGGTCCATCACACCCGAGTTTTGGCATTTTCTTTCAAAACTGTCAATGAATAGTTTATGAATCAATAACCCCCTTTAATACAATGGATGGTTGAGACTTTCTTATGGATATTTGAGACCTATATTCTATCCTATTGAAAGCTAAGGTCCTCTCAAGAAGATAAATAATAGAATGTCCCTAGCTCAATGGAGCTAAAGACTTTTGTTTGTTTCACTTGTAGATGTAAGTTTATAGAAAAAGGCTTGTAAACATTTAATTTTATTCTTTACCTTGCATTGATGTGATCCCTACAAAAACTATGGACTTTGAGTTTTGAATAATAAAAATCTACTGTTTCATTTTAAGCACGACTATCCATTTGCAGTAAAGGTAACACCACCAAGAACAATAAAATTAAGCGTTTAAAAGTTGTTAATAAGTTCTTATGAAACCAAAATTGTGGCATAAACTGATCAAAGGGGCGATGGTAATCATAACTTCCCTTTACGATCATCTTGCTCTTTATTATAAGTCGTAAATGAATTTGACTAAATACTGAGTAATGATTGCTAGGTGTAACATTCTGTTTTGCTGTATATTTTTACATGTTTCTTACTAGGGCGTACATATTCTTTAATGCATGGTTGTGAATTTTATTGGTCCCAAGCTTAGTCACCTCAGAAGGGATGAACAAAGTGATCATAAATAATTGCAAATATAAACTTAATCATAAAATATAGCAAACTCGAGCATGTTGAACAATAAAATCAAGGACAGTGAGCAAACAGATAATGAGCGTTGAGAAGCAATAGAGTAATGTAGAAACTAAAGCACACGGTGTTTTTCTAACAAAGTTCACCCCTCCAATTGGGCCATGTCTCTGTCTAAAGTTCCTTCCTTAGGATTCAAACATTTATATTAATTTTCTCTAAGATTTAGACAATTTGAAAGAGTCCACTGAAAGATCTTGACTGTAAGACACCTTTAAGACCTTTCTTGAAGTGATTTCTCTTAAGTCCCCATTTAGAAGGGATTACACGCTTAGTCAACCCTCTTATTTATAACAAGGATTTTCCCAGCCCTCTTTCCTATGAAGAAATCTCAAATGTGTGTTTAAAGATTACAATTATTTAGACTTGATCTCTTAAGAGTACAATACACTCAGGATATGTGTTAAACTCTTTGTGTGTTGCATACTCTCTCTTTTCGACAAGGTCTGCATTTTATAGTCAGTGAGAATGAGACCATTAGAGAATGCTGAAGATGTAGTCATTAGATGCATTAGAATATTTCATTAAATGCTTCTTTCTAATGGCCACTAACTAGTTCAAGGGTCTTGACATTTTTCCACTTTTCTGACATTTTCTTAGTCAGTTCTTCACATCTTATGTGTTGGCCATTGGATTCCTAATTTGCTAAGGTAAAAATCACTCTTTTAAGCTTTGATGTTGACATTCTCCAATTGTGATATGGTTGACTACAATTGTCCCTTTCTAAAAAAGTGCTTTTTGGTTGGCATATATATCTTAATGTGCTTTCCAAGCTTCCCAAATGTTAATAGCTATTATATCATCAAAAATCACAAAGCTAATCTTGCTTCTTGAAGATTGTATAATTAGACAATAAGCAAGATAACCTGATTGATTAAAGTGTAATTAATTTAATTAATCTAGATTAGCACAATGTGAAGACATGCCTCTTAAAAGACAAAACACAGCCAAATTTCAAGCATGTGAAAAACATATTTTATACCAAAGTTTGTCTATGTTCCTTTATCGTGGAATTGTATATATATGAACACTTGAACTTTTATTTATTAGATAGATAGATTCTAGACTTAGAAATTAATCAAAGTGTCACAAACTTCATCTTAACTCAATTCACATTGTGCCAATTTTATGACTTTAACAAGGGTCGATTTCTGCATGCCAGTGAAGGTCCTTGACAATAGGAGTTCAAAGCATTGAACTCCAGCTTTAAAGCTCTAGGCTGCAATTGTCAAATGATCTTGTTGGCATGTTACTTGTAAGCAATTAAGCATAATGGTAAGATTTAAGCATGTTTGCAACCAAGATATGATAACCCTTAGCCATAGATTACAAATGTTCCTTGAGATCAAACCGTAAATTAACCTATTCATCACCTTGAGATGATTCTTTAACTCTTCATCAAGTTTGAGGTTATAACTAGAAATTCATACATATCGCATCTTTAAGACTGTTCACATCTACTCTTTAATAGCCTTCAGAGACCATTATCCCCTGTTGACTGTCTTTAGATCAAATATAATCAAAGAGCTCATTATATCCTCTTATTTGACAACAAGCCATTGGCATGGACTTCGCCTTAGGTATTTGAGACTGGCCATCAACCAACAATCCATCAAGTTCCAAAAAAGAAAAAAAAAATTATGTTTTATATGAAAACTATTATTTTTCTAATTGAAATGAAAATGTTAAGATGTCTGACTTGCATACTTATGCCTAGACTTAGGTTGATTTAAACATTGAGTTATTCAGTATCCTTGAGTATAGAGTTCAAGTCCTACATTACTCTATGTATCATTGGGATCAATCTTATGTTGGAAATGAGTTATCTATAACACAACCATAACCTAAGAAAAATAATGCCCGATTAGCCGCAGTAGAATTCAGAGACTTCAGACAAAGTCCTAGCTAGAAGTGCATAGAATTTTGACATGGGAGTGGATTCAAGTCCCCTAACAATCATGAACTATAGCAATTTGCCTTTTTTATGAATACAAACCTACCATACATGAATATGTCTACCCTAAGTCTTTATTGTTATGCTTGTATGTGTATTTCTACTTGTACAAACATGTGCGATTCTCTTACATTCATATTTAGTAATCTATTTTTTTAATAATCAACCAACATTCCTTAAGAATTGGTGAGTCACTAATGATTGTACTTCCTATTAGGACCATGAATCCACCATTTTAGGTTTCCATACCAATTTTCAGTAATTTTTGGTTTTCTATGCATAGGAGTCATTCTTGTTTCCAAAAATAGTTTCTTCTAAATTTGAACTATTTTTTAAAAACCCAACCTTATTTGGGTCGTAATAAATGACAAATCTAGTCATCTCATGTTCGACCATAGAGACTAAGTTCAAACTAGAGTTATCTCTCCTTGTATTGAGGGTGTCTCCTTTTAGATATGTATTCACCCCACGTAGGATCTGAGAGGGGAATTCCCATTTCCCACTTATCATGATTTGGCCCCAAGAAAATAAGGTTTGAGTTGGTAGGCTCTATAGCACGGCTACTTCGTGGATCCTGGACTACAGTGAGGTGAAATTGATGGTCAAAGAGTACGGGTTCACTCCTCATCGGAGTCACTAGTCTGTGTCACCAAGATCACAGACTATGGATCTCGTAGGGGTGAGTATGTCCTTATAAGAGATCCCTCCACTATAAGGTGAGATTGCTTTAGATAGATATAGGCTGGTCTGACTGATATGGTCACCTTGTTATGACCCAAAAAGAGGTGAGGTTTTGAAGGGAAAAAAGTTAAAAACCATTTCCTAAAATAAAAATGACTCTTATTCCCCCAAAAAGGAAAAAATTAAGTGAAAACTAGTATGGTAACCTAAGACGATGGGTCTAGGATCTTGGTTAGGAAGCATGAATGCTATGGAGTGACCACTTCCTCCATCCTAAGGATGTGCTCTTACTAATTCCTTGTGTACTTTTTGATGTCGAAAGTGTTGGTCAATTGATTATTCAAAGTGAATTGCTATATAATAAAAGAAACACCTATGCATATATAGGCACTAATGCACTTGCAAACATACAAATAAATGAATCAAGGCCAACATCTAGTTGGTGTATAACGGGTTTACATTTAAATGAGAGCTGAACTACTTGAAGTACTTATCAATATAGAACTTAAACTATTATTGAATAAAACCCCTATGTGGTACTAATGGGAACTTTGCTATAAGTCTTAGAGTTCCATTAATGAATTGCTATGTATTTCTTTCACTACCTACTGGTCATGTTGAGAGAATTTTAAGATGATTCTTATCTAGAGCCAAATCAATTTAGGCGATAATAGAGAGAGTTATATGAGTCTCAACAATATTCTTGCGGGAATAAGTGATTAATAGTGTATCAATCCAGTTCTATGCACAAATTTAAATATTAGACTTCTTAAAATTTCTATGTTGACTAAGAAAATGATTCATTAGGGCATGGAGGGGGATGGATTTTTTTAGAGTTGATGGATTAGTGTTTGAGGCTGATGGCTCTTGCAATCATAAGATGGGATCCTGGTTAATCATCTGACCCTAAATAAGTGGATATGATCAGCTATTTGATCTTATCTAGTTTAAAAACAGTCCATTGGGAGTAATGGTAAATTGTGAAAGTTATTTGTGTGGAGATGGATGTGGAACATCCTAAAGGTTAGACATAAGCAAATTTTTGGTTATGACCTCACGTTTGTGTTGAGTAGTTTTTAAGTGGGAAGGGTTGCCGTCCTTGGGAATGTTGGTGAATTGGCCTAAGTTGTGACTACATTGTGAGAGGGGTATTAAATTAATCAACTAATCTACCATTAATATAACATGCACTCCTAAATTAACCAAACTAACAATAAAAACCTAAGATTACCATAAACAACTAAACTAATAATTTAACACCAAATGGAGGAAATAAGGGAATCAACACATAGACCCACAAAAAGGGTGATCAATGGAACGACATGGCAAATGGCTTGATGATAAGTCCTTAAAGTGCACTCTATTGTGAGGTTATTTTGTACCATTTTTAGAGAGAATTATGTGTTTCATGCTATATTATGCACTCCTTTTTCTGTCTTATGCTCAGGGATGGTTCTTTTTTATGTTTTGTAGGTTTTTGAACCATTAAACCCTAGATTTGATCCCTAAATGAGTGTAGCTTGAGCCCAACATGGAAACTCTCAAGTCACTATGCTTGTGGAAGGAAGAACGAATAGAAGAATGTCGAGATCGAGCCCACCATGGACGATCCATGGTGCTGGCCACGGTCCATGGTAAGTCCATAACTGCAAGTCTCTTTGTTTTCCTTCATCGTGTGGTTGAGGTTGATCGAGTTCTTCTCTAAATAAAGTTATTTCGTGGTAGATTGAAGAGACACACAGCAAAGAGAACCCATATTCTATAATCTCTTCCATTCTTTTCCATTTTCTTAGTTTAGTTTTAGATTTCTTAGTTAGTTTTGAGTTTAACAGTGAAAGTTGTGAAGAAGTTCTTGCTGTTTTGGAGCTCTTGCAAAGTTGGAAAACCCTTAGGGGATCTTCAATTATGCTAAGTTTTCTTCCATCAAAATTTGTTTAGTTTTTGTTATTTCAAATATATGTGCTTAGTTTTCTCAATCTAGGGATGTTAGCTAAGTATTGATGTTTGAATCTCTAATTTTTATTTAGTTATGCTTGTTCTTGATTTGAATTAGTTAAATTCTATCTTGTGTGTAAGATTGTTGCGAGTGAATTTTGGGCAAATTTACTTGCTAATTCTAAATAGTTAAGCGAATGACTGAAAGGTAAAACTTGTTATTTAACCGATAAGATAAGATTTGAATTAGTAATACTTAAGAAAGCTTTGCTTGTTTAGAGAAACTTTAGCCATAAAAATCCATAACTTGGATTAAACAAGGACATTTGAAAGAATGATAATTGGTTAGTTTAGACAGTTTAGTTTATTTCAAAAGAAAAGATTGAATTCTAAATACAATTGCACCCCTTTCAATCTCTTAGTATTGATCAAATGCAAGTTATATTCCATTGATCCACATCTTTAGTAGGCAAAATAAATCCCTAGATGTCTTAAATTGATTGAATTTTCCAATTAGATCATAGCATTATTCAAATACCCAATTGGAATTTGCTTGCTAAGCACTTTTATAGGACAAAATTTAATAGACTACATTTGCTCTTTGTGGGAACGATATCTTTTCTAAACTATAATGCATGTGCACTTGCAGGCAAGGTCAAGCGTTTGATGCCGTTGCCAGGGACTGAATTTATGGATTTTGAGTTAGCCCTTAGAAATTGACTAATCATTTTTATCATGCTTTCTTTTTCTTTATATTTTTTATTTGCGTTGATAGTTTTGTTCGTAATTTTGTAGGATTTCTCTTTTATATGCGAATTTCCTTTCCATTTGAATTTGATCCAAAAATCAAAAAGGAATTGTCGCTTTAGGAGGGAGAAATTAAGGGTAAAAGAGCAAAGACTAAAGGCTCAAGTAGTTTTTTGGTGGATGGTAGGAATAGGAGGTGACAAAAGAAGGACACTTTGCGATTTTGTTACCCCGGGAGTCCAGCGCATTTCCTTGAGCATCGCTAGATCAACTGTAGAAGCAAATAATTTTGAGATCAAACCAGCCCTTATATCAATAGTGCATTAATCCCAGTTTAGATGCACCCCATTAGAAGATCCAAACTTACACCTCTCGGTCTTTTTAGAAGTGGGCGATACATTAAAACTCAATAGAGTTTCTACCGATGCCATCTGCTTGTGCCTATTTTTGTTTTCGGTTAGGGATAAGGCAAGGGCATAGGTTCACTCATTGCCTCTAAGATGCATCATGATATGGGACGAGCTTACAAACATTTTTCTTCCCAAGTTCTTTCCTCCGAGTAAGACGGCAAGCCTACGGAATCAAATCACTACCTTCTCTCACATGGAAGATGAGACGCTCTATGAAGCCTGGGAGCAACTTAAAGGCCTTTTACGATTATAACCTCACCATGGTCTTCAAAGGTGGATGATTGTGCAGATATTTTATAATGGAGTCACTTAGCCATTAAGATCCACTATTGATACGGCAGCAGGAGGTAATCTTATGAACAAAACTAAAGATGAAGCATGCAATCTTATAGAAGAGATGACTCTTAACAATCTCCAATGGTCGTCTGAGAGAATCCAACCCAAGCGGGTTGGAGGTAACCTAGACTTAGATGCTATTTTGATGCTTTCTTCTAAAGTTAATGCTGTGTCTAAAAAGTTAGAGCACTTAAATGTTAATTCTATCAGTTTAAATACCCCTTCCCTATCATGTGATATGTGTAAGTCAGTTTATCATTTGACTGTGCATTATCAAGTGGGTAGTCCTTTTACCCAAGACGTAAGTGACCAGATCAACTATGTGAACAACTATAACCCTAGAGCAACAAATGATCCTTTCACTAGCACATATAATCTTCGTTGGAGGAATCACCCTAATTTCGCCTATAGGTCTAATGGCTCACTTATGCCTCAAATGAATTTTAGAGCACCCCATGGATTTTAAAGACCATTATATCCTCAACAATCACCTCAAAAATCCAACTTAGAGACTATGATGGAGAATATGCTTTTGGCACAACAAAAGCAAGATTAGTACGTTAAGCAATTGGTCTCTAAGGTTGATGTTCTTACTACACACAATATGATGTTGGAAGCTCAAATTACTCAGCAAGCTACCTCTTCATCTACACCTTCGGGTAGACTGCCTAGTAAACCCGAGTCTAACCCCCGCAAGCTGTGTAACTATGTTACCTTGAAAGAAGGGGTAGAGGATCTGAGGATATGAGACTTGAGGAGGGTAGAAAGGTGAGCACGGCTGAGAGTAGGGAGACAAATGATGAGGGTGAGCCTATAACTTTTAGAGAAAAAGGAAGTTTTGAGATCCCTAAAGTCTCTCCCCCTAAGCTTTTTAACCCAAGTAGCTTTTCTATCCCCTGTGTATTAGGAAAAATGAAGATTGATAAAGCCCCATGTGACTTTGGTGTAAGTGTCATTTTGATGCCCTACTCTATGTTCCATAAGCATCACTTATAACTATTACAACCAGCACCCTTTTCACTAGAATTAGCAGATGGTTCTAAAACACGACCTTTGGGTGCGTTGGAGGATGTGCCTATAAAAATACGAGATTTATGGCTGCTTGAAGATTTTATCATTGCTGATATGACTGAGATTGAGGATGCCTAGATTATTCTTAGGAGACCTTTTTTGGCTATTGCAGGCTACACGATTGATGTAAAAGGGGGTGGAGAACATTTGAGGGTGTTAGGCTGCATTCTATTTTATTGAAAATAAAATTGTTTCCCCTAATTCTTTCCTCTCTGATGGAGTTCCCTTTCTCCTGAAATTGAGATGGAGGATGATTGGGGTTGTCATGTCCCTTCTAATTTTGATTGGGTTTCAATTGAGGATCCCTACTAAGGTTATGTTAACGTGGAGTTTGCTACTCCTACACCACGTAGTATACCCAAGGTAGAGACCTATACTTCTAGTGAATCTTCCATGAGTAATTACTGAAGGTTCATTCAATTAGTTCTTATTTTACCTCCTATGGAAGGAGTTGACTTGGATTTTGATCTTGGGATTGAGTATGAAGATAGTAGCCTGACTGATGGAGTCTGATATCGAATTATTTTATTTGTTAATGGTGCACTTTAGCGTAGTTTGATGATGAAAAAGGACCTCTAACCTGAATATTTGAGGTGGTACCTTCAGCTAAAAGACTTTAATTTCGTGGTTCATGATAAAAACAAAACATGTTTGTGGAGAGTCTAATGCCCATACTTTCATTGAACCCGAACCAGAATAGAAGAAAGGTCAAGCTTTAACCTTAAATGAATGTTTCTTGGGAGGCAACCCAAGTGTTTGTTTTTCTTTTCCCTTTTTGTGTTCTTTTCTGATTGTATTTTGTGCTTTTACTATTTAGAACCTCCACTGGAAAATCAATAAAACTATAAAAAAAAGGTAATAAAAATAATATAGAAGAAAAGCCAGTAATAAGAGATTTTTATAACCTCAACGGACACCTCATGGTGCCTACCCATGGTCCGAGAAGGCTCTAAAAAAAAGGAAGGAAAAAGACCGGGACCATAGCTAACCACAGAAGGTCCGTGATGAGCCCCGCATCCACAGTTAAAAGTTTTCAAGGCCCTTTGACCCCAACGTGTTCATCTTCTTCCTTCGAACTCGACCGTCTGTCTCTTTAAACACTCCCTTCTCTCTCCAAAACATCAATAACCACTTTACTTCAAAGCTTTAGTTCTTCATCAAAATCCATCAAATTTCTTCCCTTTTCACTTACTTCTTCACTTTAACCCCAAATGTCCCTTCATTTTTCATTTTCAAGCCTTCTTTCTCTCCCATATTTCCCATCTCCATACCCGCAACCTTCCAAACTCCATGTTCCACTTTTTACTCTTGCAACTTCCATTTTTCTTTCATATTTCTTCCATTTCCCTTTTCTCAAATTTTTCATTTTCTAGCATTTTTCTTCTAATTTTTTTTAGTTTCACTTTTCAAACTTTTTATCCATCCACATTACACCATTATGGCACCAAAGAAAAAGGCAAGAACCATGTAAGAAGGTGGGACTTAAAGTCAAGCCCCACAAAGAGCACCTCGAAACTCCCAAACGTCCACCACTGCGAGAAACCGAGGTAACATTCCACACCCCCTTGGTTTAACTAATCATGAGCATATTGTTAGATATAATGCTTTGAGTAGTAAACTAGTAGTAGCTACTTGATATTATGATGAGGAAGTGTTCAATCGTTTGGGACTATTAAACGATATTCATTGGTTGTTTGCTCGGGGTACAATGGGATAATTTTTAGAAACTAGGGACCATACTTATCGGGATCTCACCCTTGAAGTTTTAAGCACATTGCATATTGAGGTCAGGAGTGGCCCTCAATGTCAAGAGGGCTACATTTCATTTTATCTTAATAGGGAGTTCTATAAACTTAATTTGAGTGCCTTTAATAGTGTATTTGATTTTCCATCAAGTATGGATTTACCATACCACCATGTCCCTAAAGAATTCAATTCAAATCCTTTTTGGGGATCATTGGTATGACACTAGTAATTCCAAAGGTGTAGTTATTCAAAACCCCCGTATTTGTGTGGCCCAATGCTTGCTAGCTTGTGGTTTGTTTGCTAGGAAGGATAGTTTAAATGTGCCTCACTAGTCTAAATTATATTTTTGGTATAGAATGCTTGAAGGTGACCGGATTGAACCCAGACCATTCTTGGTCAATCAGTTGTATAGAACAACCACTAGTTCTGCACATAGGACTGTCATTGGGGGCCTTATTACCCCCCATTGCTAGGTTAGTTGGTGTTGAACAAAACTCTGGTGATAGAATCGCGGCTTCAGATTGGTTGAACTTGGCCGCTTTTCAAGAAATGAAATTTTGGGTAGGGTAGATGGTGGGTGTATCTGTTGGATTTATCCTGTGAACTAGCCTGTATCTCTCCCAAATGTTGATCACATCTCTCTTCTGAACTGACCCAATCTTTACTTTTCACCAGGTGATGAAACGTTGGCGCGACCTGCCCCACCTCCTCCACCTACTCACCATACGACTTATAGTTCATCCCAACCATCCCCCTCTCATGATTATCTTGATTTGTATGCTACCCTTCGGTCAATTCAAGCTGAGCGAGCTTCTCTACGCGCTTATGTAGAAACTAAGCATGCCTCACTCCGTGACTTTGTTCAGGAGCGGCATGATAAACTCTATAGGATGATTCCCTCCTAGAACCAATACTTCTAAACTTTAGGGCCTGCTTGGGGACTTGGCAGGATTGACACATTTATCAACCCTACCCTTCTTCTTCTCCACCACTTATCCCTCCCTTTTAGTGTCTTATACTTTTTATGTGCTTGTATTAAGGGCAATGTTTTGTCCAAACATCCGGCAGTTGTTGTAGTTGTTATGTGTTTCTGGTTGTATATATGTGTGTTGTGGATGTGTGAAAGTTTGAATTTTAGGTCATGCATTTAGGTTTAGTTTGCATTTTTAGTTGATCATTTAGTTTTTTAGATTTCTTTCTACGTTTTAGTTTTTGTTGACATGCTTTAGTCTTTAGTTGCATTTTAGGCTTACCTAAAAAAAAACCCAAAAAAAAATAATAAATCCTCTAATGATGAGTCTTTAGTCTAAGTGGCTTTCTTTTTCCTATTTTGACCTTTTTTGTTAGGCCCATTTGTGAATAAAATGCTTGCTTATGAGTTTCTAAACTATGATTCATGTTTTGACCATTAAATTGGATGTAAATTGATTACTTAATGATTCTTGGCATGAGTATTTGGCATATGAAATTCAATGAGGCAGATGAGCTTTGTCCTGTGAGATTTTGAGCTTGAATAGACTAATTCATTATTTTCATCTCATATTTCCTTTCATGTGTGGCTCTTCCTAGATTTCAAGTCTCTAGAACTTACTTTGACTCTTATTAAAGATCACATTTGGCATGCATATTTAGGCAATATGATTGAGGCATTCTCTGACTTTATATGCTACATAGACCAAATAGCCACCCTTATATGAATGATTTGTCCCTTGCTACCCCTTTGGGCCTTTACTGTGTTTATTAATGAGAACCTATATTGTTATCCTTGGCCACACACATGTCTTACCCTTTTAGCCAAGGCTATAGAGTTTCATAGTTGATTAGGAGTAGTTTTTGGATAATAACCTTTTATGTATACTGTGGTTTGGTTGGATGTGATAAGGGATTCGCGTTCTATTTTTCCTTCAGGTCAATTGGGTTATATTTTGTGAGTTGCTAGAAAAGTGTTGAAAAGTGCATAGTTTCCTTTGTTATGATCCTCCTCTTTAATGGTTAACAAGAAAAGAAAAAAAAATTTTAAAAAAATAACAAACCAAAAAAGAAGAAAAAAGGAAAAAAAACAAAAGAAGAAAAAAATAAAATAAAAGGATTTGGCATTGGTTTTATATATTTTAAGCAATTTCTTTTGTGATTTCACTGGGGATGTTGTTGATATTTTTATGTTTAGGCTTAAGGAATATGTTTATAGTTGGGAGATGATGGTTTATGCTCCTAGTCTTTAGCTTTTAGCTGCACAAATCCCAAAATTTTTGTTGCCTCCTTACCTTTATCCAATTGCCTTGTTATACCCCTTAAAAAGTCCTCATAATTGCCTTGTGTGTTTTGCATTATAGTGATGGCGAGTTTAATAGTCTTATCAAGATTATGGTTGATTTGATTCTATGGAATGAGATTAGAGAGAACTGCATTTTACTTTAAATACATGAGTGATGAGTGTCTCACCCCTAAAGTGAGGTTCTATTGGTTCTTCTAGCTCTACTTATTATAGTATGCCAATATGATTACTCAAGTTAATTTGAGTGATTGATTTAATATTTGATGTGATGGTTCTATTTCAAAATTTTCCTTCTCCTATTTGTTTGTAAAAGTTTTTAATCACTTTTGGGCTAAACTTATTTGGTTGATTTGGCTATTGATGTTGCTACTGATGTCTGCCTAATGAGGTTACTTGTTTTTAGCCTCGGTTTCATAGTTGCTTGGGGACAAGCAACGGTTTAAGCATGGAAGAATTTGATAAATTCTTAAAGTGCACTCTATTTTGAGGTTATTTTGTACCATTTTTAGGGAGAATTATGTGTTTTATACTATATTATATACTCCTTGTTTTGTTTTACGCTTAGGTATGATTTTTTTTTTTCTATATTTTACAAGTTTTTGGACCACTTTACCCCATATTTAACCCCTAAATGAGTGTAGCTTGACCCCTCACAGACACGTCTAAGTCACTATGTCCATGAAAGGAAGAACAAACATAACAACGTCAAGACAGAGCTCACCACGGACAACCCGTGGAGAAGGCCATGGTCCATGGTGAGTCCATAACTATAGGTTTCTCCATTTTCCTTCATCGTGTGGTTGAGGTTGATCAAATTCTTCTTTAAATAGAGTCATTTTACAGCAGATTGAAGAGACATACAGCAAAAAAGAACTCCTATTCTCTAATCTCTTCTATTGTTTTCCATTTTCTTAGTTTAGTTTTAGATTTCTTAGTTAGATTTGAGTTTAAGAGTGAAAGTTGTGAAAAAGTGGTTGCTATTTTAGAGCTCCTGCAAAGTTGGGAAACCTTTGGAGGATCTTCAATTGTGGTAAGTTTTCTTCTCTCAAACTTTTTCAGTTGTTGTTATTTCAAATATGTGTGAGCAGTTTTCTCAATCTGGGGATTGTTAGCCAAGTATTGATGTTGGAATCTCTAATTTTTATTTAGTTTTGCTTGTTCTTGATTGGAACTGGTTGAATTCTATCTTTTGTGTGAAATTGTTATG
The DNA here is from genome assembly GCA_029747015.1 of Carnegiea gigantea. Classification (NCBI taxonomy): domain Eukaryota; kingdom Viridiplantae; phylum Streptophyta; class Magnoliopsida; order Caryophyllales; family Cactaceae; genus Carnegiea; species Carnegiea gigantea. The sequence goes on from JAKOGI010002077.1 coordinate 14,679, forward strand.
AGTGAATTTTGGCCGAATTTAGTTGCTAATTCTAAATGGTTAAGTGAAGGATTAAAAGGTGAGACTTGCTATTTCACCTAAAAGATAGGACTTGACTTAGTAATACTTGAGAAAGATTTTCTTGTTAAGAAGAACTTTAGCCATCAAAAATCTATAATTTAGACTAAACAAGAACATTTGAAAGAATGACAATTGGTTAGTTTAGTCAATTTAGTTTATTTCGAAAAAAAGGTTGAAATTTAAATACGATTGTACCCTTTTCAATCTCCCAATATAAATCAAGTGCAAGTTATATTCTATTGATCCACATCTTTACCAGGCAAAACAAATCCCTATATGTCTTAAATTGATTGAATTTTCTAATTAGATTATAGTGTTATTTGAACACCCAATTAAAATTTGCTCGCTTAGCACTTTTATAGGACAAAACTCAATAGACTAGATTTGGTCTCTATGAGAATGATATTTTTTCTAACCTACAGCATCCATGCCCTTCTAGGCAAGGTCACTTGACATGGCCATACATCAACTTCCTAAATTTATCCTCAAAAGATCATCATAAAGACCAATATGTCATAGAATCCAAAAGTATCTAATCTAACAAAGGCAATGAAGGGGGGGAGAGAAAATTACCCATAAACTCATTAGCACTTATGTTGATTTTTACTGAATTAACATTAATTCTATCATTAATTAACCTAGAATTAGCATCAATGAAGTCTATTATATCTTATTTTGATAGGAATTGCAACTTGAGATTGTCAAATTTATATTTGAACAATACTAGAAGAGATTGAAAAGAGGATAGCGAAAAGGAGAAGATTAAGGTTTTAAGAAGTAGATTATAGGCTCAAGTCCTTTGGGATTGAACCCTTAATCTCCTTAATCCCTTGTTCTTCAAATCTTATCATTTAGGTGTAGTTTTAATTAACTAAAAGTACAGAATTGATGGAGATTTAGGAGAGAGAAAGTAAAGTTAGTGGTTGATCAATGAGGAGTGTCAAGATGATAACAAAATTAAACCAAAATATTGAGCTTCCATTTATGAAATTAAGAGTCTACAAAAGTGTCTCAAATAGAGAAAAAGTTGTCACAATACAACAAACTTGAAAAAGGAATGAAGATCTCCTTTTGATTAGCCTAAACATACCTTAAATATCCACAATTCCATACTTTGGCTTGGTTCTGCCAAGTGGCAAGGTGGACTATGCAAAATTTATGCCAACCTCTCCTATTCTACTCCTCTCAATTTTTAACAAAACCTAAGGATTTTCTGCCCTCTTGTTCTCCGAAATTTTTTTGCTTGGGACGGTTGATATGCATTTGGCATGTTATGGACTTTTTTTTGGGCTTTCCTTCTTGAAGGCTTTAAAGTGGGCTAAATGGCACTTGAATTTTGTGCTTATTCATTTTTAACATACAAAAACACAAAACACCAGTGACTTCTTAGTTTAAAAATGATTTTCAGAGTTAAATCAATTGTGAAGGACCCTAAAACTGCACCAATTAGAGACTGAACAAATACCCCCACACATAGAGTGTACTCATCCTTAAGTAAAACATGAGGAGGACACATTTTTTTAGGTACAACAGTTGCATTTAGTGTATGCAATAACCATTTAAATCCCTTTCTGCCCCAAGTGGGTGAGTGCAGTCACATCATAGTTTATGGAAAATATACCTACAAGAAATTTGAAGAAGGAAAAGAAAAGAGGAAAAAATGGAAAATCGTTTTTGGTTTTCACACATACTTGCCAGGCAACATTAATGGGGCACAAATGCCCTCTTCAAATTTTTGCAAAGAAACATTAACAGTGGTCGAGAAATTACCATTGATGGGTGGCAATACCAAGGGTTGAGAAGTTCAAATATTTTGGATCGATTAGTGAAGAGAAAGGGGATACCAAAAATGAAAAAGACATTAACCAGCATATAAAATTGGGCCACCAAAAATGAAAGAGTGCTTTAGGCATGCTATGTGATAAGATGATTATTGTAGTGTTAAAAGGCAAAGTTTCTCGTATGGTAGATTATTGTATGGCTCAGAGGGTTGGTCAGTAAAAAAAACACAAGTTTAGATGTTGATCGTAAATGATGACAATGCTTCAATGGATTTGTGCCTGTACAAGGATAGGTAGGATTAGGAATGAGGTGATTAGAAATAAAGTAAAAGTGGAGCCCATAGAAGATAAGATGAGAGAGAGATTAGACTCAGATGGTTTGGTCCTATAAAGAGAAGGAGTGTACAGGCACCTATAAGGAGATGTGAGATAATTAACCTTGCAGAATGTAGATGTGGCATAGGACGACCAAAGAAGAGCTTGAATGAGTTGGTTAGACTTGATTTGAAATTTTTAGGATTGACTAAGGACATGACTTAGGATAGGAGTTTATGGATGTCTAGGATTATGGTTGTGGACCATAGTAGCTAGCTTATTGGCATTCCTTTTGTTATTGAATGGAAAGAATTGTTGTTTTGTTATACTGGTTATTTTCCTATTTCATGTTTTCCGTATTTCTGTAAGCTAGTAGTACCCTTATCTCGTCAAAATTCTTATTATTCTATCTCTGATTGTTAAAAGTATAGTATTTACCTCTCATATGCTATTTGTGTGTTTTTTTTTTGGGTATAATATATAGTTAGTGTCACCTGATTTTAGGATTTCATATTTACGTTTTATTTTGTCTATAAAAAGTCTCAACTTCTATATTTTCTCAAAATCTTTTTATGTGAGCCCTAGAATTGGCCTATCTATGGGCAAAAATATCTGTAGAGGTAAGACTTTTTACAGCTGAATCTCCCCAGACCTTACGAAATCCATACCACACTAGGAATTGTAGATGTTGTTGTTGGTGAAAAACTTTCGGAGGAACGACTTGCTCAGCCGCACACTTAAAATCCACAACGTTCTTGTTGTGGGAACAAGAGTCCTAAAAAGAAATGTAAAACAAAATGAAATAGAAGAAGTATTTATAAGGGGGAAAAATCAAATAAACCTTGAATAGGAGAAGGGTATGAGATCCTTAAGCATACATGCATATGTACAATGCAAATGCGCCAACTATCCTAAACGTAACTATACACATTATCTACGCTCTTAAGAGCCCATTAATGATGCATACAAATCCTACTAACTCATGAGGTTGATAACCTCAATCAATCAACACAAATCCTCAACCACATCGCAAATAAACAATCACATTGCAGCTTAAATGACCTCATCATCGTACCAACATCATAATTATAGTAGTATGAAGAAGTACGGTGATCAAGGAAGATAGAACTCCTAAAACGATCACCTATCTCATGTAATACTCTAAAAAGATTCTTTAACCTTGTGAACAGCAAGATGTTAGAATTCTTTAGTGCCATAATCCTATGTAGTCAAATTTCTCTAACAATTTTCCTTCACAAAAACCCCGTAATTTCCCCTATGTTATATACCAAACATAAGAATAAGAGCCCCATGAACACACGATACAAATTTTTTGGTTGGTCATTAAGCCTCAATTTACAAGAGTCAAATTATTGTTGGCCTATAAAATGATAGAGCTCTCCAATGACATATGTTTTCTATTCACAAGATCCGCCTTATTTTAAGGGAACAAGTGGCAAACCACTTTAAGTAACTTGTGTTGATATCAACACCCAATATGTGTTGACATCCTGATAAAAAAACTAAAATTGTAGTTGCAAGAGCAATGCAAAAAAGCCTCCTCTGAAAATTGAACCATTTTTTAACCAAGCTTCAAACGATTGATCTCAAAACTTGAAACTCATGGAATTTTGATGGGGATGAAAATAAGCAACAAATAGTAAAGGAAAGGAAATGCCTAAGCTAAAGGGAATTCCACCATGTATAATAAAATAGTACCACTTAATCTCATAAAGGTCTAGCCACCAAAGCTCAAGATAAAATTATAGCTCTAATCATCTCCCAAACAAGGGAAACAGACAATGAGATTTCTAGTAGAGAAACAAGCCAAAAAGCTTATTTCATTTTAAGATTGAAATCATAAAAGCTGAAAATTTATAAGGGTTCAAGCCAATGTATATCACAAGGATGGTACTGTCTTGTCCTCAATGTTAGTTAATCAAAGAAGACTATAAAGAGTAGTAACAATTGACATTATATTATTAAAATTGCACAATAGAAAGCTAGTAAAATGTACAACCAACTTTTAAAAAAAAATAGGACCACTAGAAAAAATATGAGGAGCTAAAATTTTGGCACTTCTCCTTACTTGAAGGCCTCTTCAACCAACCCAAATGTGGGAAATTGCTAAATATCCTCAAGGGGAAACAAGTTGGAAGTGTCCACTAATCACTCTCCAAAGATTAGGTCTTAATTAATATAAAGCTTGTCATAGAGCTACAAATTGAACCCCAACTTTGATTTATAGATAAGATTTATAAATAAGATTAGCTCTTAATTAATATAAAACTCATCATAGAGCTACAAACTTTGATTTAGAAGTTTAAATCTAATTAAATTTAGCACTCTAATATTGTTTTACCTTTTCTTTTAATTACTAAAACAAACAAAAATGAGATAGGAAAATTACGAAAACTAACTCTCTAATATTTAAAATTTTTCCACATCAAACTCTAGAAATAAAAATAGTAAATACTTGAAATAAGCATTCTACAAAATTAGAAATATAAATGACAAAGAAATAAAAATAGAAATAAAAATAGAAAATAATAAACCAGAAAATTTATATATAAAACTGCATAAAATTACAAATTAAGTCACATAGAAATATATATATTTATTTCAAGCAAAAATAAATCAGAAAAATATTGCAGAAAATGAAAACAGAAACTAAAGTCTTGAAACAAATAAATGATAAATTATAAAATAGTAAATAAGAAAAGTAGTAGTAAAAATATCTAAAATATAGAATCCACTTTTTTAGACTCAAAAAACCACAAAAATAAAAATAAAAATTAATAAATTGAATTTTGAGTCTAGAAAAGTAAAATATTGCACTAATAAAATAGGACCAAGTCTAGAAATAAATTCTGAAAAATTATCAAATGAATTCTGAAAATTTCAAAAATGAATTAGTACAAATTAAGTCTCTGCCTAAACCTAATGTAACTTAAAACTCAAAATAACTCAAACGGAACAACTTTAATGTTAATTCTAAGAAACCCATAAAAACTAACGAAATAGAACACAAAATTAATGTAAAAATTAAACCACAAAAGAACTCAAAATCTAACCAATCTAAGATTATCTAAACGCACCAACTCTTTAAGGGGGTTGATGGAATTTAATAATAAAGATTAAAACTTTAAAAATAATTTGACAGACTAATGAAATAAACTAATAATCAAACAAATAATTGTCAAATTTAGCAATATGATGGAAAGCACTTAGCATAATCTATACCTAACATGCAAATTACTATTTATCATTAATATGTAAATTGATCTAATCATAATCTAGGCTATAGAAGACAACTTCCAATAGATCTTCCCTATTTTTCTGAAGTTTATAGGTTACTTAGGTTCGGCCCAAAAATAAACCATCTAGTGTTTATGACCGTAGAATTAACACAAGAATTTAATCAAACTAGAGCATTAAGCAGTAACAAAACCCTTGTCTTGCACCTTGTAACAAGCTTATGAGGAAATTGATTTAATAAAAATGCTCAACCTCTAGAATGAGAACTCTGTTTCAAAGATGGTGATAATTCGATAAGCATTTATGATCACCATGGACCCGTTAACTAGCATCTTGACTTTTTGATGAAGGGTTGAGGGTACCGCCTTTTTATCAAGTGACAATGGGTGACTAAGTAGGAGGTCGAAGGTATCTTGAATGTTTATGATCCTAGAAGACAATCTTTTGTTCTATTCCCCCAACAGTTATGTTTATGATAACTATCCCCCAAATGGTTGTGAGTACTATTATAGGATCATAAGCATTGAGTTGAGAGGGTCATGTTCGCTTCAATTATGCCCAACTTCTCTGTTGCTCTTAGTTAGCATATATTAATAGATGACCCATTATTCACTAAGGTCATAGGTTTGCACTTGTTTCTACAAGTTACAGTGAGACATAGTGCCTTGTCGTGTTTTATACCTTCAAATAAGAGGTCTATATCATCCAAAGTAATGGTTAAAGGGGACCTTTTAGCTGTAAAGTAAGCAACTAGTTCTTCAGGGGTGGTCTATAGTGGGACCTCCGTCCCTATAAGAGGATTCAAAAGAGCCTCTCAATTGTTCATAGAGGAAGCTAGAAGCTTCTATGTGGTAATGTTAGCCTTTGTATTTTTCAACATGCATAGAATAAGGCCCTCTTACAGTTCTTGAGTTATGATTGGATTTGGTTATTCCCCTTCTTGAATATAGTGCAGGGGTTTATAACATCTCTTACTGGTGGGTGAGATGTTGTACTTCCTACTCTTCATCCCATTTCACCTAGTGCGATTTCAATTAGGATAAGAGGAGTAATCTAAGTGTCTTATCAATTATTTCCCACATATTGTTGGCTTCATCGCCAGCGAGTGACAAAGACTCAATTTTTTCTTCTGCGCTAAAGGCTACGAGTGGAATTTAGTGAGTTAGCCCGATTGTTAGGCCTAGCTGCATTTGGAATGGGTAGGGTTCCATCGTCTATAAGATCATGTATGTTAAGTTTTAATGCCAAACATTGATAGGTGAAATTCCCCTTCACACAATGATAGTTGCAATATACATTAATGTCATATTTCTCATTCCCTTTTCCCTCTGGTGGACCAAGTTTAGGCCCAGTAGACTTGTGGAGCCCTGGACTTTCAAGTCTTTGCTGGCTTTTCTATGGGCTTCATTTCCAGGGGGCTGAAGGCTTTAGGAGCGGTGAGGTATAGTGGACTCTATAACATTAACCTCATTTATTACTTTAGTGTTAGAGGTTATGGTTGCCTTCTTATCCTTAAAAGAGCTTTTATTGCCTTGATGGGCATTATTTGCGCCCTTTTGCATTTCTTCACTACTAACATCTCATCATCATACAAGTGGACGAATGTGTTCAGGGGTTCAAACCATAGATGTTAATGATAAATAGGCTGTAGGTTCCTAGTAACCATGCAGACTCTTTCTTCTCAGGATGACTTAGCATCAAGGATGCTTTTGCCTTTCAGTGGGCTACAGAGTCTTAGAACTCGCTTTTTCTCCTTGTTTTAAAAATTCTAAGTCACAGAGTGTTATAGATAGCTCTATATTATAGCAATATTATGACATAAATTCCTTCGTTAAATTTTCCAGGTGCTGACTTTATGTGAGCCAAGGGAATGAAACAAACCACTCACTATTTCCCCCAAAGTAAGTGGGAATATTTGAGGGTAAAGGGCTTTGTCTATGCCCTTTACACTTACAATGTTAATGAAGTTCCTCAAATAAAAGGATAGGTTATCTAGGCTTGTGAATTTCAAGTTTTTGGGAAGGGAAAACATGTCAGGCAATTTTCCTTTAACCTGGGTGTATAAAGGGTCGGGTCCACAAATTAATTTCCAAATAGTAGAGAGCTCTTTAAAAGCTATTCCAACTAGTTTATCCTTTGATCCATTGATGATATTTCTTCCTTATAGATCAAATGAATAGAGTGGACATCATCCTCTCTTTCATTTCAGCATCGTGCTCATGTCTCTTTTTGGTGAGTCATTTATGAGTTTTTGTTACTCCTTAAATTTAGCCTGGTTTTTAGGCTATCAAGGTTTTAATCTGTTCGGTAGTTTAACTCCCCAACCAATAACCACATCATAAGTCATAATTTACTAGTCATTAGTGCACGATGCAAGGGAAGGATCATAGTTAGGGCATTACCATCATCCTAGAGAGGATAAAGCTTAATTAATTTACTTAACATAAATATTAGAACACACTTTGACTACATAAATGCAAAATGATGCACACTTTATACAATCCCAAATTCAAATGAAAGTCTAGCAACCCAAAAAACTTACATTCTGATTACCCTTGACTTGACGAAGTGTCACTGTGAGCTGGTGTTGACTTCATTGACTGTCGCCTTGCCTCTCTGGTGTTGACAAGTAAAGACCTCACAATTTATTTACCTAAAAACGTAAAATATAAAAACATTCAAATAATGAGCTGAAGCTTAATACATTTACTAAAGTCCAAATTTTAATTGGTATTTATGCATGATTCAACTTTACTTTTATTAATCTATTTTATTTTATTCTTCTTTTTTCCCCTTAATTATTAGCATACTCTCCCTTATTTAATTGAACTTATAAATAAACCTTATTCCCCATTTATCATTAGATTGATTAAATTAGCTATATTAAAGTTCCTTTTACTATTGTTCTAGTTGTTGTTATTATTATTATTATTATTATTATTATTATTGTTGTTGTTGTTGTTGTTGTTGTTGTTGTTGTTGTTGTTGTTGTTGTTGTTGTCATCGTTGTTGTTGTTGTTATTGCTGCTGCTGCTGCTGCTGTTGTTGTTCTTAGTGATAAGCAATTTTATCATGGTTATTATTTGGTCATTTACACCCTTTATTAACTAAGAATCCATTAACGAAAAGAAGCAAGTTTATTATGACCTAATTTATGGTTTGATATTATTTTAAAATGTGATAGCTATCATTTTTGAGCCAAATTGAGAAAGGTATTAATCTTTAAATTTTTGGGCAAACTTTAGTTATTGTTACTTGTTTGATTACAAAGAAATAGGTCATTTCTAACACACTTAAGCATGTCTCAATGTTTGATCACCCTATTGAGTGACATTAACACTTAAATTCAGTCATTAACAAAATAATAACTTTTCATCCTCAATACTTTTATAAAATTATTATTAAGAATCAATCCTCAATATAGCCTTCAATCCTTAACACACTCAAATTGCATATTCAATTTTTCAAACCAACTCTAAACTTATGACTCATGAATTTATTTCAAAATTCCTCCATAAAATACTATCTTCCTCCTTTCTCCTATACTCAACCTCAAGCCCTTCTTCACCTCTTTAAATCTTTAATGGCAAAAGCCCAAATAATCAAGCTCTAACTTCTTGCAAAACTCAACCAAATCCCTTAAGTTTCAACCCAATCAACTTGTATTGGCTCAATTTGACAATTCATATTAAAACTCACTTCCTCTATAAGCACCCATAAACACCCATATATTTCAACCACAAAAGTTATCATCACAACCATCAAATTTACTCCAAATCACATTTATTTAATGTTAAATGACATAATTCTTAGCTTGATGATGGAGTAAATGGTAAAGGAAATTGAAGAGGGATTTGGAGCTCCTCTTGCCAATGCCTAAGCGAAAACGCCCCAAAAAAGTGTGAGAGGTGTTGTTGGGTGTTGGCACAATCGGGCGGTGGTGGGACAGCTGTCGATGGCGGTGACATGCTATTAGTGCAGAGGTGGTTGCAAGGAGGTGCTGGCTGTGCCTATGCGTGGTGAAGATCAAGAAGCTTTGGCCTCTTTAAAATCCGCTTGCCCAGAATTTTTTTTGCCTAGATTTGTTTTTTGTTTTATTTTCATTTTATTTTCTCTTTTTTTATCCGTAAAGAAAATCTGAACTCACTCTTATTTATCAATTCACAAGTTGGCCTCTTGTTTGGGTCTATTTTCTACATCCTACCCATGTAAGACCACCCAAAGAGAACTTCACATCCTTTTAACTCTCATTTTATTCTTAGAAATTTGTTAGGTTATTTAGAAAAATTATAAACTTACCCATATTGATTAATATCAACTCTTGTATTCATTTTCATTTCGTTTATTCACACTTATGTTTTTATTTACATAGTGTAATTAAGCAAATTATAGTATCTATATAGGACGCTTGTTTTCAGGAACTTTATCATCTCACCCTCCATGAAGAATATAACTTTTAGTGCCCCTTGTAGATACACTAATTTATATTTACTTATGGATATTGAATGATTTTTTTTACGAAATATTACTAAATTTTATTTTCGAGAACTTTGTCATCTCCGCCTCCAATCACATGAACATTTTGAGTGTTTAATTGAGATATGAAGCTCAACTTTGTAAAATGGATATTAACCAAGGTAATTATATTTTATCAATTCCGTTTGTATCTATTTGTGTCAAATTTTATATGATTTAGTAAACAGAATATAAATTCCACCAGAGCTAAATTGATCTATACGATTCAATGAAGAATGAACAAAAAATGGGAATGGGGAATTCAGTTCAAATGCTACGAGATGGAAATAAGGGAATGTCTACACTACCTGGGTTTAATCAAATACAATTTGAAGGATTTTGTAGGTTCATTGATCAGAGCATAACAGAAGAACTTGATACGTTGCCAAAAATTGAAGATACAGATGAAGAAATTGAATTTCAATTATTTGTGGAAACATATCAATTAACAGAACCCTCGATAAAGGAAGAGGATGTTGTGTATGAATCACTTACATATATGGTTAGCCCGTAAAACTTTAACCAAAAGGAATTCTCTTATTACTGAGATGTTTGGCCTTATAATCTAGTATCTGCATAGGACGCTACTCATAACTTAGGTTTTCAGTAATCTTTATAAGCTCTATCACAATGTCGTGATTTAGGCATGGAACATAATTTCTAAGCTGCACAATATGAAAACACTATGCTTATACTCAGACTCTATTAATGGAGCCAATCTCAGTGCCACCGGTTTAACTTTTCTATGTTTTCGTAAGGCCTAATGTACCTAAGGTTTAGTTTTCCTGTCATATTAAACCTCCTAATGCCTTGGATGAGCGACGCATTAAGGAATACTTCATCTCCTTCTTTTGTCAACATAATTCTCGATGGTTGCCTAGATTAGCTCTAACCCTATACGCAATGATTCATCTAATTCACTCCAACATATTTAAGCATTCCTAAACATTCTACTCTTGTTAAAAAAGTACTCATTTTTTATTCTTGATTGCGTTGCGTGTCCGCTAAGGGCCAAGTTTTCATTAACGCCTAAGACTTGATCAATTCCATCTGTGACATGAATCCATAGATTCTTTTGAGTTACAATAAATAGATATCATTTATTCTATCTTATCACTTCAACTTGCATATTCACATAACCTCTCTCATCACACTAGTCAAAGGTTTGCTAGATCCAATTTTGACGTCAAAAGTGAATATATCCAAGGATAAGAATGATGAAAATGGTAACCTAGTGATTCATTACTTTTAAGGTGGAACAAAACAAGGAAATTAGAAATGATTAGCAAGGGTGGGATCGTCATAACATGGATAACATAAAGATGCTATGAGTATATATCAAGATTAAAAAATAGAAGGTCACAAGAAACAACTTGTTCTCAATATATCTTGAGTCGTATTGATGAGAAGGATAAGCATAGAAGAGAGACGAATTATTTGATTACTTAGGGCTACTTTTTATAAGAGTCATCATCACTCAATCAAACAGTTTAAATTGCCATATAAATGGAAATGAAATGGGGTTATTTAAGCCCATGTAAGAGGTAAAAGATGAACTTTCACAAAATCTTTATACTAAGGGTGTGGTCAAATGATGAAGCCATAAATATGGCACTGATATGGTGGACTGCGACATAGTCAGGGTGTTTAACATATGGCGTATAGATAAATACTAAAGGGAGGTTCAAGAAAAGTAGTTAGAACTATATCAGAAGAGAAAGATGTCTCAATAACACTTGGACATAACAGTTGAATTATAAACAAAGCAGTAACAATTGAGTTTCAATAGAGAGACTTTCTAGCAAAAACCAACACGGTAAGTGCGATAGTTTAGCTTAGACAACTAGAGCATAGAGCATTTTGGATTTATTATGAAATGATTGCGTCAGAATATGTCGTTGCTCACTTCAACCAGGTTCAAATAAAGTAGCAAGAATGAATAGAGAAGAATCCAAATCATTTATGAGGAGTGGAATTTCAAAGTGAGATGCTAAACCAGAAATTATGATATTTCATAACGTTTTATTGTTTAATAATTGCTCGAAAAAAACTATTAAATTAAGATTTTAATGTTGTTTTTGTTTATTTTGCAAGAATTTGAAAATTTGAATAAATTGGATATAAAAGTTGGAAGAAAGTGGTGTTGGTTCAAGGTAAAGAGAAGAAAAAGAGCCTAAGAACTGAGCCCAGTAGTAGTCCAGGCACAGTGCTCACCGAGGTCCAGTTTCAAGCCCAGTCCGAGAACCCCCTTTCCATTCCCTCCCGTTTTGTGGGCCAGCCCATTCGTCTCTTACTTATTTCCCACACAAACCCAGGCCAGCTCGCCTTCTCTGAAGTGTCACGCGTTTTGCACGTGAGTAGTTGCCCCTCCAAATTCCCTCCTCCTCTTCTTCCTCGATAGTTCAGAGACCACAAAGCCAGCCCTATCTGCGTTACCCAGAAAGCGAAAAACAGAGCATATGAAACGTTGGCAGTACCTTCAATCTTCCTCCATCACCATAATCACAATACTCTCTTTCTTCACCATCAAACGCTAACATCATTACCTTCATTAATTCATCAGTTACATAGGAGTAATTGTAGTAGTTGAAGGGGGTTAAAGACGACAACTTTGGGCGAGCTTCAAATGGGAGGTCGAAGCAGGGGGGTAGCGTAGCAGTAGAGAGTAGCAAGTAGAGAGAGAGTTGGATTCAGTTTTTTTACAAGTTTTCATCTTCACTTCGTGCTCAGAACTGGATTTTAAATTCACAAGTTAGTGTAATTTGGATTCGAGACTATTAATTGAGCATAAGTGTATGCGTTTTTGGTATTGAATTGCAGGCAAGAGGTTCAACTTTCAGTCCTGTTGTGAAATCATTTCCTTCAAGTTTGCTTCTTTTGTTCTTCTTTCTTTTTCCTTTCCTCATGGCTGGTTAGCAATTGGATTTGCATAGAGTGTTGGTTTGATAGTGTTATAACTAATTGCTGCCTCATTATCCCGTAGGTGCCGATGTTCGAGAATTGTCCTTAATCACTATATCTAATTATATTTGTAAAGTTAGTTTGTCAAATTTGTAACAATTTATTAGCTTTGGTTTAGTTTAGCATAGGCAATTTATCTTTCTAAAGCGGCATAATATCATATGCCATCTCTGAGGATGACACCCATACGTTTTACAACGATTAACGGTATACTTGTGGGAATTTACAACAAGTTTTTGGCGCCGTTGCTGGGGATGGCATTGTGATTTAAGGTCGCCTCGAGTCATAGTTTAGTATTCGAGTCATTTGAGTCGTTTTTGTTTTAATTTAGAGTTGTGATTTTTAGTTTTAGTTGATTCATTATTCCATTTTAGTAGTTTAGTTTAGTGTGGATTTTGAATTTAGTTAATATTTTGATTTCGATTTTTATTTTTGTCGAGATTAGTTTAATTTTATTTTTTAGATGTTATTCATTGCTGAAAAAATAGTGCTAATTAGTTTGGTTTATACGCAACAAAATTAAGGTAGACTAATTTGAAAATTAGAACAGTGCAGATTTTTTCACCAATTTTACATTCTGTTCGAATTTTCTAGAGTACTTTTGGCGTGATTCTTGCTGTGCTGCTATTTTTCCTAGATTTAGCATAATATTTAGATTTTGTATGAAGTTTTCTGAAATTTTTGGGACTGTTTGGATTTTTCTGTGAATTTTGGACTTAGTAATCTGTTTGGTTTTTTCTGCACAGTTTGGGGATAGGAAAAATTCATAAAAAAATATGTTCATGTCCCTTGTAATTGTTTGAAATTTTCTATATATTTAGTTCTGATTTTAGGGGCCTTACTTGCTATGTTAATGTTATTTTTAGAATTTGGTTGTTTAGGTGTTTAGTTTATTTTCTAATTTTCTTTTAGTTTGTTTGCGGTTGTGTTTTGTGTTTTAGATTTGATCATATTCTATTTGTGTATTGTTTTTAGCTTTGATTCACTCCCTTGTTTTGTTTTGTAGCTTAAAAAAAGGAAAAGAAAAAAATAGAAAAACAAAAAAAATCCCCAAAACAAGATCATAAAAAGGAAAATGGTGTACAAGCTTTGTATTTGTGCTCCTCTTTGGCTTTTAGTGTTAGGACAATTCTTGATGAAGTCTTTTGTGTTTTTCTTCTCTTTTTGTAATATAGTTCTATTTTTATTAGTTTATTTTGTTTTGTTCACTTAATAATTTGAGTCTCTTGTTTTTGTTTTAGCCATTAGTTTGTAAAATGGTGTCCTAGATGCATTTTCTTTCCTTAAAAAAAAACCCTTAAAAAATTAAAACCTTGAAAATCCAAAAGAAATTGAAAATTTTTTAAAATTAAAAAAGTGCGAGATTTAAGCATGCCAGTTTTCAATTTCCCACAATATGAGCATGAACATTTCTAGAGTTATCTTTCGAGACTTAATGATTATCGTGCTCAATTGAATCAGTATTTTGAAAAATGGTAAATTTGTAAGGTCATTACTGTGGGTCTAAATTCTGAATCTTGGGGTTATATTGAGTCTATTTATCCTGGGGGTGTACTGAGATCGTTATCTAAAACTCAAGATGAGGTATGAGATTTCTTTGAAAAACTAGCTTGGGATATCTATGCGTTTGAACAAGCTAAAAAGAATTTTGGATACCCAACTCAAGATGAGTCTGTTTTTCTTGTTAATCCTTCCCATCAGGACTACTTTATGAATTCACATGACCCTCCTTATTCTTGTGTGTCCCCTGTTTTGTGTGATTATTATGAGTTTTTTGATCATAATACTTGTAATTGTCTATATCATGATTATGTTGATGCTACCTATGCAAGTGTTGAAAAGAAGCTAAATGAATTGACTGATAAGATGATATAGAACCTGAAGGAGAGAATTATTGAATATTCTCAATGTTTGTGTCAGAGTAGGGAGAATTGTAATGAGTCTGACTCTAGTTTAGGATCTCTTAAACCTGAAGTTAATCTCTATGATGATTTTAAACCCTCTTATTCCGCTACGCCTGATGTGAATAATGACATGCCTTCACCTAGCGTAGAGCAAGAGGAGGACTTCCCTAATTCTCTATCACCTAGTCTTGCACCCTACATCAGCTCACTTAAGGATGTCCCTGAAGATGTCATAGTTTATACCAACCCACCCGTCCCTTTTATTGACTCTTGTGAGTTTGAGATGAGTGAACAATTTGACACTACTAGTGAGTTAGATATGAACATCTAGTCTGACGTTGAGCATCATGAGATAGATGAGTAAGAAGAAGCTAAATTTCAGGAGACATGTGAGGAGGACATTACACCCACTATTTTAGAATTTAATGATGATATTCTTTCTATAGAATATGAATCTTTTTCATATGGACTTGATGTCAATATCGGTTTGGATGTGGATCTGTGTGCTGAGTATGAGTCATTCTCTTTTGACCCCATCCAACCTAATAATCTTCGAATCTTGCAAGTCCGAAGCTGTCGAATCTGATAATCTTGTCATTCCAAATTTAATTTTGAATAGACTCTTACGCCTTTTGAAATTGGGAGACTTATGGACTTAGGACCTCGTATTTTGCCTAGACCGCTCATTCATGATGATATACTTTCTAGGCCAATGACCCATTTGCTGGCTACTTTTAGGTACGTCTATCTATTTTCTGATTGGGCCCAACAGTTTGACAAATTGAAGAGGGCCCTCACTTATGCTGCATTATTGTGTTGGATGTACTCTATTTGGTACCAACTCTTACATGTTCATTGTCTTAACTTTATCAAGAGTTGGTCTTCTGTATTTGACAAGCTTCGTCGTGCTTTATTGGGAGTTGTTGTGAGTAGAAATGTTGGTTTTGATATGGAGTGGTTGATGCTTCATATGCCTCTATTTGCATGAATTTCTAGAGGCTATAGCTTAGGTGTAATTCAACACCTGACCTAGTATAAACGTTCCTTTTTATATTTTTTTCTTTTGTATATATTTTATTGCTTTGTTTTACTTTTATTAACTTCTTTTTGTTTCTCGCTTGGTCATTTTCCTTTCTTTTTAAGTTTTCTTTTCTTTTTGTATATTTATCTTTCTTTTTGGTTGTGTTTTATGCTTCTTTTAACTCCCAATGAGGACATTGTGAGATTTAGGTGTGGGGGTAGGGAAACTTTGAAAAAGATTGAAAAAAAATTTAAAAAAACTTTGAAAAACTTTGAAAATCGAAAAAAATTGAAATTTTGAAAGTCCAAAAAGATTTTTGTTTTGTTTTTGAGGAGGCTTCGTATTATTCTAATTAGCTTAAGTCTCCTGTGGTTTGATTAGTAACGTGTATGTAAGCATGTTGTGCTTGATAGGTCTTTATCCTTAGTGTGTCATTTTAAGCCCTAATTCTAACCCCAATTGTTCACTATTGATATGTAATCCAATGCTTATTTATACCATCATTATTATCCTAAGGTCTTAGTTTTCCATTATTGGCTCCCCCACTTGTCTTTGACACGATTGCTTTGGTTTTCTAACTGTGTTTAAAAAAAAGGGAAAAAAATGAGAATGAAAAAAATGAACATCAAAATGAAAGAAAAGAAAAGGAAAAGAAATAAGATTAGGAATGACAAGTATCCCTTTGAGGCATGTGCTACTGGACGTTACCCTTTGAGGCATGTGCTACTGGGTGTTACCCTTTGAGGCAATACTGCTACTGGTAAAGTTTGCTTCCTATGTTAATTAGTCAATAATGTAGTTTCTATCAGTCAAGTGGGATGGAGTTTGATTCTGGTAAACCTAAGCCCTAGAATGATGATACACTTGCACACGAGCACTGGGATGGATTCAAAGTTTTGATGCGCAGTTGGGTGAAAAATTAGTGCTTTGTTATCATTCATGGGGTAGAGAGCCTTGATGAGTATATTTTGCTTATATGCAGGCCAATATCTTTGCTACGTGGGTGATTTAGTTGATTAGAATGTACAAATATCTTTCCCCTGTTTTGTACATATTAATTTCTTGAGGGGAAAAAAAAAGCTTTTCAAGTTTCTGTTTATGTTTTCTCTTAAAGATTTTATGGGTACAACTTCTGCAAACCCTCACGAGACCTTAATCATCCACGAGGGGTAACCTAAGGGTTTAAAGGACTTATTGCACATGCTAAGTTAAACTGTGATTCCTACAAAAGTGAGCTAGAATTTTATTTTCTTTTTCTAGGATTTTTAGTTTTATTCGAATCGAGGAGGAGGAAAACTTAGGTGTGGAAGTATTTGTTAAACCGAAAATTATGATATTTTATACCCTTTTATTGTTTAATAATTGCTCAAAAAAATTATTAAATTAAGATTTTAATGTTGTTTTGTTTATTTTGTAGGAATTTGAAATTTTCAATAAATTGGATATAAAAGTTGGAAGAAAGTGGTGTTGGTTCAAGGTAAAGAGAAGAAAATGAACTTAAGAACTGAGCCCAGCAGTAGTCCAGGCCCAGCGCTCAATAAGGCCCAGTTTCGAGCCTAGTCCGACAACCCCCTTTCCATTCCTTTCCGTTTCGTGGGCCGGCCCATTCGTCTCTCACTCATTTCCCACACAAACCCAGGCCAGCTCGCCTTCTCCTAAGTGTCACGCATTTCGCATGTGAGTAGTAGCCTCTCCAAATTCCCTCCTCTTCTTCGCCCATGACAGTTCAGAGACTACAAAGCCAGCCCCATCTGCATTACCCAGAAACCGAAAAACAGAGCATACGAAATGCTGGCAGCATCTTCAATCTTTCTCCATCACCACAATCGCAATACTCTCTTTCTTCGCCATCAATAGCTAACATCATGACCTTCATCAATCCGTTAGTTACAGAGGAGTAATTAAAGCAATTGAAGGGGGTTTAAGACAACGACTTTGGGCGAGCTTCAAATGGGAGGTCAAAGCAGAGGGGGGTAGTTTAGCAGTAGAGAGTAGCAAGTAGAAAGAGAGTAGGATTCAGTTTTTTTTACAAGTTTTCATCTTCACTTCGTGCCCAGATCTAGATTTTAAATTCACAAGTTGGTGTAATTTAGATTTGAGACTGTTAATTGAGCATCAGTATATGCGTTTTCAGTATTGAATTGTAGGCAAGAGGTTCAACTTTCGGTCCTGTTGTGAAATCATATTGCTTTATTTTCTTCAAGTTTGCTTCCTCTGGTCTTCTTTCTTTTTCCTTTTCTCGTGGCTGGTTAGGAATTGGATTTGCATAGAGTGTTGGTTTGATAGTGTTAAGACTAATTGGTGTCTTATAATCTAGTAGGAGTCGTTGTTTGA
The DNA here is from genome assembly GCA_029747015.1 of Carnegiea gigantea. Taxonomy (NCBI): domain Eukaryota; kingdom Viridiplantae; phylum Streptophyta; class Magnoliopsida; order Caryophyllales; family Cactaceae; genus Carnegiea; species Carnegiea gigantea. The sequence goes on from JAKOGI010002077.1 coordinate 32,828, forward strand.
GAATTCTCCTTAATCAATATTTCTAATTATTTGTAAAGTTAGTTTGTTAAATTTGCAACAATTTATTAGCTTTGGTTTAGTTTAGCATAAGCAATTTATCCTTTTGAAGCAACCTAATATCATACGTCATCTCTGAGGACGACACCCGTAAGTTTTACAACGATTAACTGTATACTTGCAGGAATTCACAACAAATTTTTTGCAACGTTGCCGGGGATAGCATTGTGATTTAAGGTTGCCTCAAGCTGTAGTTTAGTATTCGAGTCATTCAAGTCATTTTCGTTTTAATTAGAGTTGTGATTTTTACTTTTAGTTGAGTCATTATTCCATTTTAGTAATTTAGTTTGGTGTGGATTTTGAATTTAGTTAATATTTTGATTGCGATTTTTATTTTTGTCGAGATTAGTTTAATTTTACTTTTCAGATGTTATTCATTGCTGAAAAAATAGTACTAATCAATTTGGTTTATGCGCAGCAAAATCAAGGTAGATTGATCCAGAAATGAGAACAGTGCAGATTTTTTCACCAATTTTACATTCTGTTTGAATTTTTTGGAGTATTTCTGGTGTGATTCTTGCTGTGCTAATATTTTTCCTGCACTTAGCATAAGTTTTAGAGTTTTGATGAAGTTTTCTGAAATTGTTGGGACTTTTTGGAGTTTTTTGTGAATTTTGGACTTAATAATCTATTTGGCTTTTTCTGCACAGTTTGGGGATAGGGAAAATTCAGGAAAAAAATATGTTCATGTCCCTTGTGATTGTGTTAAATTTTCTGTATATTTAGTTCTAATTTTAGAGGCCTTATTTTCTAGGTTAATTTTACTTTTAGAATTTTGTTGTTTAGGTGTTTAGTTTATTTACTAGTTTTCTTTTAGTTTGTTTGTGGTTGTGTTTTTTGTTTTAGATTTGAACATATTGTGTTTGTGTATTGTTTTCAGCTTTGATTCACTCCTTTGTTTTGGTTTGCGGTTAAAAAAAAAGAAAAAAAGCTAGAAAAATTTAAAAAAAAAATTCCCAAAACAAGATCATAAAAAGGAAAATGGTATACAAGCTTTGTGTTTGTGCTCCTCTTTGGGTTTTAGTGCTAGGACAATTCTTGATGAAGTCTTTTGTGCTTTTCTTTTCTTTTTGTAACATAGTATTATTTTTGTTAGTTTACTTTGTTTTATTCACTCAATTATTTGAGTCTCTTGTTATAGTTTTAGTCAATAGTTCGTAAATAGTGTCCTAGATGCATTTTATTTCCTTAAAAAAAACCTCAAAAAAATTAAAACCTTGAAAATCCCCAAAAAAATGAAAATTTCTTAAAACTGAAAAAACACAACCTTCAAGCATGCCAGTTTTCAATTTCCCACAATATAAGCATGAACCTTTTTTGAGTTATCTTTCGAGACTTAATGATTATCGTGCTCAATTAAATCAGCATTTTGAAAAATGGAAAATTTGTGAAGTCATTGATGTGGGTCTAAATTCTGAATGTTGGGGTTATATTAAGTCTATTTATCCTGGAGGTGTACTGGAATTGTTATCTAAAACTAAATATGAGGTATGGAATTTTTTTGAAAAACTAGCTTGGGATATCTATGCGTTTGAACAAGCTAAAAAGAATTTTGGATACCCAACTCATGATGAGTCTGTTTTCATACTAATCCTTCCCAATAGGACTACTTCATGAATTTCACATGACCCTCCTTATTCTTGTGTGTCCCCTGTTTTGTGTGATTATTGTGACTTTTCTGATCATGATACTTGTAACTGTCCATATCGTGATTATGTTGATGCTACATGTACAAGTATTGAAAAGAAGCTAAATGAATTGACTGATTAGATGATAGAGAACCTGAAGGAGAGAATTATTGAATATTCTCAATGTTTTCATCAGAGTCGGGAGAATGGTAATGCGTTTAACCCTAGTTTAGGATCTCCTAAATCTAAAGTTAATCGCAATGATGATTTTGAACCCTCTTATTCCGTGAGGCCCGATTTGAATAATGACATGCCTTTGCCTAGCGCAGAGCAAGAGGAGCACTTCCCTAATTCTCCATCATCTGATCTTACACCCCTCGCCAGCTCACTTAAGGATGTCACTGAAGATGTCGTAGTTTATGCCAACCCACTCGTCCCATCTAATGACTCTTGTGAGTTTGAGGTGGGGGAACAATTTGACACTGCTAGTGAGTTAGGTATAAGCATCCAGTCTGACATTGAGCATCATAAGATAGATGAGTCAGAAGAAGCTAAATTTCAGGACACATGTGAGGAGGACATTGCACCTACTATTTTGGAATATAATGATGATATTCTTTCTATAGAATATAAATCTTTTTCATATGGACTTGATGCTAATATGGGTTTGGATGTGGATCTGTGTGCTGAATATGAGTCATTCTCTTTTGACCCCATCCAACCTGACATCCTCTTTGAATCTTGCAAGTCCGAAGCTATCGAATCTGATAATCTTATCATTGTGAATTTTAATTTTGAACAGACTCTTACGCCTTTTGAAATTGGGGGACTTGTGGACCTAGGAGCCCCTATTTTACCTAGACCGCTTATTCATGATGATATACTATCTAGGCCGATGACCCACTTGCTAGCTATTTTTAAGTACATCTATCTATTTTCTGATTGGGCCAACAGTTTGACAAATTGAAGAGGGCCCTCACTTGTGCTGCATTATTGTGGTCGATGTACTCTATTTGGTACCAACTCTTACATGTTCATTATCTTAATTTTATCGAGAGCTGGTCTTCTGTGTTTGACAAGCTTCTTCGTGCTTTATTGGCATTTGATGTGAAGAGTAATGTTGCTTTTGATATGGAGTGGCTGATGCTCCATACGCCTCTATTTGCACGAATATCTGGAGGCTATAGCTTAGGTGTAATTCAATACCCAACCTGCTATAAACATTCCTTTTTATCTCCTCTTTTTATTTTGTTTTCTTTTGTATATATTTGTTGCTTTGTTTTATTTTTATTAACTTCTTTTTGTTTAGTGTCTTGTCATTTTCCTTTCTTTTTGAGTCTTCTTTTCTTTTTGTATATTTATCTTTCTTTTTGGTTGTGTTTTATGTTTCTTTTAACTCCTAATGAGGACATTGTGAGATTTATGTGTGGGGTGGGAAAACTTTGAAAAAGTTTGAAAAAAATTTGAAAAAAACTTTGAAAATTGAAAAAAATTGAAATTTTGAAAATCCAAAAAGATTTTTGTTTTGTTTTTGGGGAGGCTTCGCATTTTTCTAATTATCTTAAATCCCCTGCTCTTTGATAATTAGTGTGCATGTAAGTATGATGTGCTTGATAGGCCTTTGTTCTTGGTGTATCATTCTAAGCCCTAATTCTAACCCCAATTGTTCATTATTGATGTGTAATCCAATGCTTATTTATACCATCATCATTAACCCAAGGTCTTAGTTTTTCATTATTGGCTCTCCTACTTGTCTTTGACACGATTACTTTGGTTTTCTGTTTGTATTCAAAAAAAAAAATGAGAATGAAAAAAATAAAAATGAAAATGAAAGAAAAGAAAAGGAAATGAAATAAGATTAGAAATGACAAGTATCCCTTTGAGGCACGCGCTACTGGGCATTATCCTTTGAGGCACGTGCTACTAGGTATTACCCTTTGAGGTAATACTGCTACTGGGAAAGCTTGCTTCCTATGTTAATAAGTCAATAATATAATTTATGTCAGTCAAGTGGGATTGAGTTTGATTCTGGTAAACCTAAGCCCTAGGATGATGTTGCACTTGCACATGAGCACTGGGATGGATTCAAAGTTGTGATGTGCAGCGGGGTGAAAAATTAGTGCTTTGATGTCATTCATGGGATAGAGAGCCTTGATGCGTACATTTTGCTCATATGCAGACCAATAGCTTTGTTACATGGGTGATTTAGTTGATTAGGATGTGTAAATATCTTTCCCCAGTTTTGTACATATTAATTTCTTGAGAAAGAAAAAAATAAAAAGCTTTTCAAGTTTCTATTTATGTTTTCACTTAAAGATTTTGTGATTACATCTTTTGCAAACCCTCACATGACCTTACTCGTCCACTAGGGGTAGCCTAGGGGTTTAAAGGGCTTGTTGCACATGCTAAATGCAATCGTGGTTCCTACAAAAGTGAGTTAGGATTTTATTTTCTTTTTCTACGATTTTTAGTTTTGTTTGACTCGAGGACGAGCAAAACTTAGGTGTGGGAGTATTTTTCAAACCAGAAATTATGATATTTTATACCCTTTTATTGTTTAATAATTGCTCGAAAAAAATTATTAAATTAAGATTTTAATGTTGTTTTGTTTACTTTGTAGGAATTTGAAAATTTGAATAAATTGGATATAAAAGTTAGAAGAAAGTGATGTTGGTTCCAGGTAAAGAGAATAAAAAGAACTTAAGAACTGAGCCCAGCAGTAGTCCAGGCCCAGCACTCACCGAGTCCAAGTTTCGAGCCCAGTCCGAGAACCCCTTTCCATTCCCTTCCATTCCGTGGGCCGGCCCATTCGTCTATCACTCATTTTCCATACAAACCCAGGCCAGCTCGCCTTCTCTTAAGTGTCATGCGTTTTGCACGTAAGTAGTAGGCCCTCCAAATTCCCTCCTCCTCTTCTTCCTCGATAGTTCAGAGACCACAAAGCCAGCCCCATCTGCGTTACCCAGAAATTGAAAAACAGGGCATGGGAAATGCCGGCGGTACCTTCAATCTTCCTCCGTCACCACAATCGCAATACTCTCTTTCTTCACCCCTAATTGCTAGCATCATTACCTTCATCAATCCGTCAATTACAGAGGAGTAGTTGAAGCAATTCAAGGGGGTTGAAGACGATGACTTTGGGGGAGCTTCAAATGGGAGGTCGAGGCAGAAGGGGGTAGCGTAGCTATAGAGAGTAGCAAGTAGAGAGAGTAGGATTCAGTTTTTTTTACAAGTTTTCATCTTCACTTCGTGCCCAGATTTAGATTTTAAATTCAGAAGTTGGTCTAATTTAGATTCGAGATTGTTAATTGAGCATAAGTGGGTGCGTTTTTGGCACTGAATTGCAGGCAAGAGGTTCAACTTTCGGTCCTGTTGTGAAATCATATTGCTCTGTTTTCTTCAAGTTTGCTTTGTCTGTTCTTGTTTCTTTTTCCTTTCCTCGTGGTTGCTTAGCAATTGGATTCCCGTTGGTTTGATAATGTTATGACTAATTGGTTCCTCATAATCCAGTAAGTGTCGATGTTTGAGAATTCTCCTTAATCACTATTTCTAATTATTTGTAAAGTTAGTTTGTTAAATTTACAACAATTTATTAGCTTTGGTTTAGTTTAGCATAGGCAATTTATCCTTCTGAAGCGCCTGATATGACCCGTAAGTTTTGCAACTACTAACCGTATGCTTGCGGGAATTCACAACAAGTTTTTGGCGCCGTTACAGGGGATAGCGTTGTGATTTAAGGTTGCCTCGAATCGTAGTTTAGTATTCGAGTCGTTCGAATTGTTTTCGTTTTAATTTTAGAGTAGTGATTTTTAGTTTTAGTTGAGTCATTATTTCGTTTTAATAATTTAGTTTAGTGTGGATTTGGAATTTAGTTAATATTTTGATTTCGATTTTTGTTTTTGTCGGGATTAGTTTAGTTTTACTTTTTAGATGTTATTCATTGCTGAAAAAATAGTACTAATTAGTTTAGTTTATGCGCAGCAAAATCAAGGTACAATGATCCAGAAATTAAAACAGTACAGATTTTTTGAACAATTGTACATTCAGTTTGAATTTTCTAGAGTATTTTTGGTGTGATTCATGTGTGCTAATAGTTTTTCTAGATTTAGCAGAATTTTTAGAGTGTGTATGAATTTTTCTAGAATGTTTGGGACTGTTTGGATTTTTCCATGAATTATGGACTTAATAATCTGTTTGACTTTTTCTGCACAGTTTGAGGATAGGAAAAATTCAGAAAAAAATATGTCCATGTCCCTTGTGATTGTGTGAAATTTTCTGCATATTTAGTTCTGATTTTAGGGGCCTTATTTTCTACTTGAATTTTATTTTTGGAATTTGGTTGTTTAGGTGTTTAGTTTATTTTCTAATTTTCTTTTAGTTTGTTTGTGGTTGTGTTTTTTTGTTTTAGATTTGATCATATTTTATTTGTGTATTGTTTTTAGCTTTGATTCACCCCTTTGTTTTGTTTTGTGGTTTAAAAAAAAAGAAAAGAAAAAAATCAAAAAATAAAAAAAACCCAAAAACAAGATCATAAAAAGGAAAATGGTGTACAAGCTTTGTGTTTGTGCTCTTCTTTGGCTTTTAGTGTTAGGACAATTCTTGATGAAGTCTTTTGTGTTTTTCTTTTCTTTTTGTAACATAGTTTTATTTTTGTTACTTTATTTTGTTTTGTTCACTTAATTATTTAAGTCTCTTATTTTTGTTTAAGTCATTAGTTTGTAAATAGTATCCTAGATACATTTTCTTTCCTTTAAAAAAAGTTTAAAAAAATTCAAACCTTGAAAATCCCAAAAAAATTGAAAAATTCTTAAAATTGAAAAAGCGCAAGCTTCAAGCATGCCAGTTTTCAATTTCCCACAATATGAGCATGAACCTTTTTTGAGTTATCTTTCGAGACTTAATGATTATCGTGCTCAATTGAATTAGCATCTTGAAAAATGGGAAATTTGTGAGGTCATTGAATTGGGTCTAAATTCTGAATCTTGGGGTTATATTGAGTCTATTTATCCTGAAGGTGTACTGGGATTGTTATCTAAAACTCAATATGAGGTATGGGATTTCTTTGAAAAACTAGCATGGGATACCTATGCGTTTGAACAAGCTAAAAAGAATTTTGGGTACCCAACTCATGATGAGTCTTTTTTCATTGCTAATCCTTCCCATCAGGACTACTTTATGAATTCACATGACCCCCCTTATTCTTGTGTGTCCCCTGTTTTGTGTGATTATTTTGACTTTTTTGATCATGATAATTGTAACTGTGCATATTGTGATTATATTGATGCTACCTATGCAAGTGTTGAAATGAAGCTAAATGAATTGACGGATAAGATGATAGGGAACCTGAAGGAGAAAATTATTAAATATTCTCAATGTTTCCATCAGAGTAGGGAGAATTGTAATGAGTCTGACTCTAGGTTAGGATCTCCTAAAGCTGAACTTAATCTCTATGATGATTTTGAACCCTCTTATTCTGCTAGGCCTGATTTGAATAATGACATGTCTTTGCCTAGCGTCGAGCAAGAGGAGGACTTCCCTAATTCTCTATCACCTGATCTTGCACCCCACGCCAACTCACTTAAGGATGTCACTAAAGATGTTGTAGTTTATGCCAACCCACCCATCCCTTTTAATGACTCTTGTGAGTTTGAGGAGGATGAATAATTTGACACTGCTAGTGAGTTAGATATGAGCATCCAGTCTGACATTGAGCATCATGAGATAGATGAGTCAGAAGAAGCTAAATTGCAGAAGACATGTGAGGAGGACATTGTGCACCCTATTTTGGAATTTAATGATGATATTCTTTCTATAGAATATGAATCTTTTTCATATGGACTTGATGTCAATATGAGTTTGGATGTGGATTTGTGTGCCGAATATGAGTCATTCTCTTTTGACTGCATCCAACCTGACATCCTCCTCGAATCTTGCAAGTCCAAAGCAGTCGAATCTAATAATCTTTTCATTGCAAATTTTTATTTCAAACAGACTCTTATGCCTTTTGAAATTGGAAGACTTGTGGACTTAGGACCCCCTATTTTGCCTAGACTGCTCATTCATGATGATATACTTTCTTGACCGATGACCCACTTGCTACTACTTTTAAGTACGTCTATATATTTTTTGATTAGGCCCAACAGTTTGACAAATTGAAGAGGGCCCTCACTTGTGCTGCATTACTCTGGTGGATATACTCTATTTGGTACCAACTCTTGCATGTTCATTGTCTTAATTTTATCGAGAGTTGGTCTTCTGTGTTTGACAAGCTTCTTCGTGCTTTATTGGGATTTGATGTGGGTAACAATGTTACTTTTGATATGGAGTGGCTGCTGCTCCATACGCCTCTATTTGCACAAATTTCTGGAGGCTATAGCTTAGGTGTAATTCAACACCTGACCCGGTATAGACGTTCCTTTTTATCTCCTCTTTTTATTTTGTTTTATTTTGTATATATTTGTTGCTTCATTTTACTTTTATTAAGTTCTTTTCATTCAGTGCCTTGTCATTTTCCTTTCTTTTTGAGTCTTCTTTTCTTTTTGTATATTTATCTTTCTTTTTGGTTGTGGTTCATGTTTCTTTTAACTCCCAATGAGGACATTGTGAGGTTTATGTGTGGGGGTGGGGAAACTTTGAAAAGGTTTGAAAAAAAATTGAAAAAAACTTTAAAGAAGTTTGAAAATTGAAAAAAATTAAAATTTTGAAAATCGAAAAAGATTTTTGTTTTGTTCTTGGGGAGGCTTCATATTATTCTGATTAGCTTAAGTCCCCTGTGTTTTGATTATTAGCGTGTATGTAAGTACGATGTGCTTGATAGGTCTTTGTCCTTGGTGTGCTATTGTAAGCCCTAATTCTAACCCAAATTGTTCATTGTTGATGTGCAATCCAATTCTTATTTATACCGTCATCATTATCCTAAGGTCTTAGTTTTCCATTATTGGTTCTCCCACTTGTCTTTGACACGATTACTTTTGGTTTTCTATTTGCATTCAAAAAAAAAAGAAAAAAAATGAGAATGAAAAAAATGAAAATCAAAATGAAAGAAAGGGAAAGGAAATGAAATAAGATTAGGAATGACAAGTATCTCTTTGAGGCACGCGCTACTGGATATCACCTTTTGAGGCACGTGCTACTTTGTGTTACCCTTTAAGGCAATACTGCTACTAGGAAAGCTTGCTTCCTATATTAATAAGTCAATAATATAGTTTGTGTTAGTGAAGTGGGATTGACTTTGATTCTGGTAAGCCTAAGCCCTAGGATAATGATGCACTTGTGCACGAGTACTGGGATGGATTCAAAGTTTTAATGCGCAGTAGGGTGAAAAATTAGCGCTTTCATATCATTCATGGGGTAGAGAGCCTTGATTAGTACATTTTGCTTATATGCGGGCCAATATCTTTGTTACATGGGTGATTTAGTTGATTAGAATATGTAAATATCTTTTCCCAGTTTTGTACATATTAATTACTTGAGGAAAAAAAAAAAACTTTTTAAGTTTCTATTTATGTTTTCTCTTAAAGATTTTGTGGTTACATCTTCTGCAAATCCTCACAAGACCTTACTCATCCACTAGGGGTAACCTAGGAGTTTAAAGGGCTTGTTGCACATGCTAAGTACAACCATGATTCCTACGAAAGTGAGTTAGGATTTTATTTTCTTTTTCTAAGATTTTTAGTTTTGTTTGACTCGAGGACGAGCAAAACTTAGTTGTGGAAGTATTTGTGAAACCAGAAATTATAATATTTTATACCCTTTTATAGTTTAATAATTGCTCGAAAAAAATTATTAAATTAAGATTTTAATGTTGTTTTTGTTTATTTTATAAGAATTTAAAAATTTGAACAAATTGGATATAAAAGTTAGAAGAAAGTGGTGTTGGTTCAAGGCAAAGAGAAGAAACAGAACTTAAGAACTGAGCCCAGCAATAGTTCGAGCCCAGCGCTCACCGAGGCCCAGTTTCAAGCTGAGTCCGAGAACCCCTTTCCATTCCCTTCCATTTCATGGGCCGGCCATTCGTCTCTCACTCATTTCCCACACAAACCTAGGCCGGCTTGCCTTCTCTTAAGTGTCACGCGTTTCGCACGTGAGTAGGAGGCCCTCCAAATTCCCTCCTCCTCTTCTTCCTTGACAGTTCAGAGACCACAAAGCCAGCCCCATCTGCATTACCCAGAAACCAAAAAATAGAGCATACGAAACGCCGGCAGCACCTTCAATCTTCCTCCATCACCACAACCGCAGTTACCTTCATCAATCCATCAGTTACAGAGGAGTAATTGAAGCAATTGAAGGGGGTTGAAGACAACGACTTTGGGCGAGCTGCAAATGGAAGGTCGAAGCAGAGAGGGGTAGCATGTCGGTAGAGAGTAGCAAGTAGAGAGACAGTAGGATTCAATTTTTTTTAACAAGTTTTCATCTTCACTTCATGCCCAGATCTAGATTTTAAATTCACAAGTTGGTATAATTCAGATTCGAGACTGTTAATTGGGCATAAGTGTGTGCATTTTTGGTATTGAATTGCAGGCAAGAGGTTCAACTTTCGGTCCTTTTGTGAAATCATATTGCTCTGTTTTCTTTAAGTTTGCTTCCTCTATTCTTCTTTCTTTTTCCTTTCCTCGTGGCTGGTTAGCAATTGGATTTGCATAGAGTGTTAGTTTGATAGTGTTATGACTAATTGGTTCTTCGTAATCCAGTAGGTGTCCCTGTTTGAGAATTCTCCTTAATCACTATTTCTAATTATTTGTAAAGTTAGTTCGTTAAATTTGCAACAATTTATTAGCTTTGGTTTAGTTTAACATAGTCTTGAGTTCGTGAGTATACAACCACAAGAGGGGGGGTGAATTGTGGTGTCTGATTTTCGCGTTGTAAATAACAAACACCCTCACAGAGGTTGTTCTCAAATGACAAACACCCTAATAGCTTGTTTGCACGGGGGGTTCTCAAATATTGCAGATGCGAAAATCACCAAGATAAATGCGGAAAATAAAGCACACACAATTTTTACGTGGAAAACACCTCTAGCCCAACTGAGGTGTGAAAAACCACGACCTACCTCGTGTAGGATTTAACCACTTTCACTAACGGGCTTCACACGTTACAAATGTAACACACCTTGTTACAACTTGCAACCACGTAACCTTCTTCCCAAAGACAGGTTACACCACGTCCAACCTTCGCAAGATTAGACACGTCCAAGTCCACACGACTAGGACACACTCACTCACTTTTCTGATTCAAGATCAGGGTTACAAACACCTTACAGGGGGTGCTTCTCACTAAGCAGATGTAAGGTACAATGAAGATCCTATTATGCCAATGGTTTGAAAACTCAAATCAAACACAGCTTGTCACGGTTTTGCTTTTCAGAATGAAGCTCAAGAATTTTAATGTGAAAATCGAGTTTCCTGATTTTTTCCAGATTTTTCAGAAAGCTGTGTTGCTTCTCTTTTTCAGTATGAGTTTTTTTTTTCTATCTGCTTCTTGGCTTTTTTTATGGGAGAGAAAAACTGCGGTTTTTAAACACAAGGTCCAACGGTCAAAAACTAAAGAATCAGCTAAGTATGGAAAATGATTTGCAAACAAAATATATTCTCCAACGGCTAATGATGAATTTATCCCAAAATATAAGGGATTTTGTTATCTTAAAAGATAACCCTTATCTTCCCATAGCCGTGAAGAGGTTTAAAGAGATTTTCAGCTTTTACCAAATCCGAAAATATAGTCATAGGAATCTTTTGATTTGGCAAATCTCCCAAACCTATTTTCGCAAATCTCCATAATATTTTCAAGAACTATCCTTTCCAGAAAAATAGCAATTTTGAAATTCAAAGAAAGTATTCTAGAGATCTTGGCCAACCAAAATGAATTTTCAAAAATAATCGGGTATGGCTACTGCAGTTCAGAAACACCCTAGGCACCCTGTTTGCAGGGTTGTTCGCAACTGGTGTTCTGAAGTACTTTAGCCCAAATACCGATTCAAGAGGTGTTTAAAATGATGTTTTCAATATTGGCATATTAACAAGAGTCTAATTAAATAAAACCTATATACCCAAGACTTCTTATTTTGAACCAGTCATCTTGTCCGAGATTTGTAGAGCTGCTGTGAACACCAAGGCCACCTTGTTTGCTGGGGTTGCTCTTTGCATTGCTAGAGTTCAGGAACACGCTTTACAATCAACTGTCGAGATGGTGTTCTTGACTTAATATGGAATCACCAAGTAAAACCTGTCTAGAAGACTTGTTCTCACATGTAGCAAACCAGTTAATACAATAAAGATCACAAACACCAGTTAGGCCTGTTTGGAGATCGTGTTCGGAGCAACGTTACTTGGACAAATTTTTACACTTGGATTTGTTATCATCAAAACTAAATATAATCAACAAATTCCCCCTTTTTGATGATGACAAACCAAGTGACCATATTGACAAAATTTAAACGCGCTTAACAACGTTTAATGCTGATAGGGATCCTCTAGGTGCTAGGTCATATCTGGGATCCTCTAGGTGCTAGGTCATATCTGTCCATATGGTCTTATTCCCCCTTTTGGCATCATTAAAAAGCATAAGCAACAGGAGTAATGCAAGAAAAGCAATATAGAACATAAGGTGCAAGTAGCATTAATAAAGGGATATTGCATTAAAAACACTACAATGCCAAAAAACTGAGATGAGAGGAAACAAGAGAACAGCCTAGAGAATCAGGGAGCAGGGGGTGGTTTCGTTTGCAGAGGAGGGATGCTAGGGGCAAGAGTGGAGAGAAGTGCAAGCAAATCTTCATGGCGTTTGGCCGAGAGAGCTCGTTCCTCAGCAAGAGCAGCCTTGACAGCTGAGAGCTCATCCTTGAGGCGAGCATTGTCCTCAAGAACAGCCTCAACCTTGACGGAAGGTTGCCCAGAAATAGGTGGTCGAGGTGGTCGACGACCCTGTTTGGAGACTGACCCTTCGCCAACCTCATAGCCACACCCTAGCAGAGTGTCAATCCCAATCTCATCAATGATTTGGGCCGCCACTCTTCGTGTGAGCACTATCCCAAAGTGCTCAAGCACCCTTGTCAACAGAAACCCATAGCCAAGATCATGTGCCCGGGTGGTGTTCGCAATTCGCTCTATGTGGCGAATCATGATTGCAGGGAGGTTTACTGGTTCCTCCCGATCCAGTAGGTCCACCAGACATTGATCGAAGGCATCTGCTGAGTTTCGCCCTTGACCTCGCGGTATTATGTTCTTGATGGTGAACATAAACAGTAGTTGGTGCAGGGAGGTCATTTCACCCTTCTTAACCGAGAGGGGTGTTCTCAGGCCCTGTTTTTGATTAAGGCGTTTGGACACCTCTAAGAGCCTGGCTGTTTCCAGGGTAGTTTTGTCTTCCCTCACATGCACAGCAAATCCACGAGAATGGATGCCCAGAATGTCACCAAGGGTGGCTGCATCAAAGGAGAAATGGCACTCATTGACAGCACTTGTCACCACCCCATTTGTGACAGAGCAGTTGGCATAGAACTCAGCCAACTCAGGCACAGAACACCCTTGCTGGGTGTTTACAAACAACTCAAGCCAGCCTTGGGCTCGAAGCTTGTTCAAGAACACCCCCAGACCCTGTTCCTCGAAAAAGCTTACATTCACTACCTTCCCCTGACGACATTGCGCTTCAGCAACTGTGCATGTTTGTTAGACATAGGAGAGGGAGTGAACTGCTTTGGGCGTTTAAGGACAGGAACAGAGGTGGTAGTTTCTGGAGGGGGGATGTTCTGGGCTTTCGCTTGAGGGGTGTTTTGGCAGGAGAGGGCTTCACAGCAGGTTTATTGGTTGGTTTTGGAGGAGATTGTTCTTCAGAGGACTCGAAAAACACCGGTGTCCCCTGTTTGAAGGTGGTGTTCTCAGAGTCAGAACTCGAGAACCCTTCAGAAGAAGAAGAAATCTCCTCGATGATAGGAGCAGAGGGTTTGGAGGGACGATGAGAGGATTGAAACGCTAGCCTTGCAGATTTTCGAGAGGGCTTAGAGGATTGAGGAGAAGAGGGAGTTTGAGAGGGTTGGGACCTTAGTTGTGGCCTTGTTCTTGGCGTTCTGCTACGCCTAGCCACGATTTTCACCCTCTTCCTTTTCTCTCCAGTTTGAAAGTCTGGAGTGGAGATTTCAGCCTCAGGGAGAGAATTCTTCTCTAGACTCTTTTCTGACGACTCATTCGACTTCCCTTGGAAGTCGACATGATGTTCGGTTTTTGCTTGAGGGCGAGATGAACGATAGTACTGAGAGCAGGGCATATAAAGAGAAAGAGAGAGAGAGCAGCCGAATCTTTGAGAATATTTCTTGATTTGCAACGGGTAGGAGCATTAACATCTTGTGCCTTGGGAAGGAAAGAAAACACACCGAGCAACCAAGGGGCGTACCTGTTCTCTGTATTATGCCTGTTCTTTGCCGTCTGATCTGATTCGACTGAATGGCATTAAGACGGCTCCAGTACATCCCCTTATGCTGTACTAAGTAGATAAGAGACAAAAAAAATGCACGCAATTCGGGTGTATGCAATCACATCCGTTATTAATAAAATTTGCAAACAGGGGGAGAGAACAGGGTGTAAAGGTTGATCTTACCAAACCCAGTTCATGTTCTGGAAACAGGTATCTCAGGGTGTTCTCACCAACCCTAGTTCCAGTCTATTTCTTTCAAAATGATCTCTAGCGAGTGCCTTAGTGAATATATCAGCAATTTGATTTTCCGTTGAGCAAAAATTCATAGAGATTAAACCCTTTTCAACATTATCTCTCAAGAAATGATGTCGAATGTCAATATGCTTTGTTCTTTTATGTTGACATGGATTTTTGGCAATGTTAATTGCACTTGTGTTATCACAAAAAATAGGAATGCATCCAATGTCAACACAAAAGTCCTTAAGCTGTTGCCTTATCCACAACAGTTGAGCACAACATGAAGCTGCTGCAACATATTCGGCTTCTACTGTGGACATGGCAACTGAATGTTTCTTCTTAGTAGCCCAAGATAGGAAACAAGGTCCAAGAAAGTGAGCCATACGTGAGGTACTCTTTCTATCAACTAGGAATCCAGCATAGTCAGCGTCAGCATATCCATCAAGATCAAAATTGCAACCTTTAGGATACCATAAAGCTAAATTGGGTGTATGTTTCAAATACCTTAGTATCCGTTTAACAGCCTTAAGATGAGTTTCCTTAGGGTTAAACTGAAAACGGGCACATAAACCAACACTAAAAACAATATCAGGTCTACTAGCGGTTAGGTATAAGAGTGACCCAATCAAACCCCTATAGAGTTTCTCCTCAACTGAGGGACTCCCATCATCCATAACCAACTTGGTTGAAGGAGAAATAGGAGTGTCTATGGGTTTGGCTGACTCCATCCCAAAACGCTTAAGTAACTCCTTGATATACTTTTGCTGATGGATCATGGTGCCGTTTGGAGTTTGCTTGATTTGTAAGCCTAAGAAAAAATTAAGCTCACCCATCATGCTCATCTCAAACTCACTCCTCATCATATTTGAAAATTCATTGCATAAATCATGATGAGTTGCACCAAATATGATGTCATCAACATATATTTGGACAATCAAAAAATGTTCCCCCTTAGATTTTAGAAACAAGGTATTGTCTACCTTGCCTCTTCTAAAATCATTTTCAAGTAAAAAACTTGACAACCGTTCATACCAAGCTCTTGGAGCTTGTTTTAAACCATAAAGTGCCTTGTCAAGTTTAAAAACATGATTTGGAAAATCACCATTTTCAAAACCAGGGGGTTGTTTGACATACACCTCTTCTTTAAGGTATCCGTTTAGGAATGCACTTTTAACATCCATTTGATATAGCTTGATTTCCATATGAGCTGCAAAGGCTATTAAGATTCGAATAGCCTCAATTCTAGCAACTGGTGCAAAGGTTTCTTTATAGTTACACAACCAGCCGTGCCTTGTTCCTAGTGACTGTTCCTGACTCATCCAGTTTGTTTCGGAACACCCACTTGGTTCTAATGATTGTTCTCTCTGCAGGTTTAGGTATAAGGTGTCACACTTTGTTTCTCTCAAATTGATGAAGCTCTTCTTGCATAGCCGTGATCCAATCTGAATCTGCAAGAGCTTCATTCACATTTTTTGGCTCAATGTTAGAAAGAAAAGCATAGAAAGCACAAAAATTCTTTAGTTTAGATCTAGTTTGCACTCCAGTATTAATATCTGATAAGATTTGATCAAGAGGGTGTGAACTATGGTGCTTCCATGGTCGTGGAGTAAGAGGATCCACAGACCCATGCTCTACTCTAGTCGTAACATAATGCTTACGATCATCTCCCGAGCCTGTTTCTGCACATGTTTGTAAGTCTATTCCTGAAGAACACGATTCCGAACAGGGTTCAGCGGTGTTTTCCCCTGTTTGTTCACCTTGCCTGCTGTTCTGAGGAACACCTTCAGGAGTTGTTTTCTCCATGGTGTTCTTACCTCGTTTATCTTGGAGCAATACTTCTTTTCGAACAAGACCTAATTCAAGTTCATCTTCCTGTGCATCATTCTCACTCAACACGTTAGATTCATTAAAAAGCACATGCACACTTTCCTCAACACACAAGGTTCTTTTGTTAAAGACTTTGTATGCCTTGCTGTGAGAAGAATAGCCAAGGAATATTGCCTCATCACTCCTAGGGTCAAATTTTCCTAAGGCATCCTTCCCATTATTATGCACAAAACACCTACAACCAAATGTCCTTAGGTGCGTAATATTGGGTTTTCTGCCCTTGAAAAGTTCATAAGGAGTTTTTCTCAAAATGGGTCTGATCATGCATCTATTTATAATGTAACATGAGGTGTTCAATGCTTCTGCCCAGAAATACCTAGGAAGACCACTAGCTATAAGCATTGTTCTGGTCATGTCTTCCAGGGTTCGATTTTTGCGCTCAACCACCCCATTTTGTTGGGGTGTTCTTGGGGCTGAGAAGTTATGATCAACACCATGTTCATTACAATAGTTAATAAAACTTGCATTTTCAAACTCAGTTCCATGATCAGATCTCAAGCTAATTAAAGAGTGTCCTACTCTCTTTTCAACCTTTTTGAGAAAGGCAATAAAATTCTCAAAGGTTTCATCTTTGGATGCCAAAAACAAGGTCCAAGTAAATCGAGAGTAATCATCCACTACAACAAGCACATACTTTTTCCCACCTCTACTGGTTACCCTCATGGGACCACACAAATCAATGTGTAATAATTCTAGAGGTCGAGTAGTGCTTACACATTTTTTCGATTTAAAAGAAGATCTGACTTGTTTGCCTTTTGCACAAGCTTCACATACCTTGTCATCATTAAATTTGATGGAAGGTGGTCCAATAACTAGGTCTTCTGAAACAAGTTTGTTTAACAAGGATAAGCTTGCATGACCTAGTCTCTTGTGCCATAGCATTATATCATCATTTAATGCATTTAAACAAGTCAGATTATTTTGGGGAAGAGTGGAAATACAAACTTTATAAACATTTTGACATCGCTTCCCCCTCAACACAACATCTCCTGTGTCGTCATTCACAACCAAGCAACGTGTTTTTGAAAACAGTACTAGGTTGTTCTTGTCACACAGTTGGGACACACTTAGCAAATTGTGCTTTAACCCATCAACTAAGTGCACATTATCAATTGAGTGGGAGAGAGTTTTACCAATATTACCTATACCGACAATTGTCCCAGACTTGCCGTTTCCAAATGCTACACTCCCACCATTCAGAGCTGTAAGTGAGAGAAAGTTTGATCTTTCACCAGTCATGTGCCGTGAACACCTACTATCAACAAACCACAACTGCCTGTTTCCAAGGGTGTTAGTGGGGTTGTTCGTAAGGTTGTTCTCTCTCACTTCAGCCTGCAAAACAAATCACGGGTTAGTTTTGGGAACCCAGATCCACTTGGGTCCCATTCTTTTAGACATGTAAAGCTCATCTTTTCTAATCCAGATTTGTTTCACATACCTTTCATTCTTTTCATTGGCATGTTTTCTTAAAGGGCAAGTGTATCTATAATGACCCGTTTTGCCACAATGAAAGCAAACAATGTTTTCAGGTAATCCCACATACTTTCTGTGAATTGGGTAGACTGTTCGTTTAGGCTTATACCCAAGTCCCTTTTTGTTTCGACTGTGGTGAGTGTTTAACCAATCAAGGGCTTGTGAGGACTCGTTCCAGCGCTTGGTTGTGGTAAGCTCGTTTTCCAGTTTTTCTATATCAGCATGCAAACCTTTGTTCTCCCTGAGCAAGGACTCAACCATTCCTTCTACCTCAAAGAGTTTTTCCTCCATTCGAGAATAATCTCCTTCTTTTATAAAGAGGTTTTCTTTGAGCAAGTTAATATTCTCATGTAAACCGAGGTTTTCATTTTTAAGAATTTCATTTTCAAGTTCTAGGTCACGAACTTCTCTTTTTAGATCAGCACAAGTGTCTATCAAATTATATAGAAGTTCTTCTAAAGTAGCTTTGTTAAGACCATGTACCTTGCTCTTGAGATCTGAGAGGCTGATTGTTGATTCATCATCTGAATCTGAATCACTTTGTGCCATAAGTGCTACAACCCCTTCTTCAGCTTCAGATTCTCCTTCATCCTTAGAGGAATCTCCCCAAGCAGCCAGCATAGCTTTCGAGAATCGCTTGCCCAGATTGTTTACAGGGTGTTTTCGAACCTGTTTTCGAGGGTGTTCGGGCGTCTGATCTTCTCGAAGCAGAGGGCAATTTTTGACTAAGTGATCTGGTTTGTCGCACTTGAAACACCCTGTGAGCTGTTCTTTGGAGGTGTTTCTGGACTTGCTGAAGTCTTTTCTTTTGTTGTTTTCCTTGACCTTTTTGAAGAATTTCTTGAATTTTCTGGACATTAGGGCCATTTCTTCATCTTCAAGGTCAGAGTCAGTATCCTCATGTGCTTTCAACTTTTGCTCCTCTCTTTGCTGTGAGTTCTTTCAGAGTTCATAGGTCTGGAGATTACCAATCAACTCGTCGAGGGTGATCTGGTTCATGTCTTTAGCCTCTTGGATAGCTGTTACTTTGGCCTCCCATGTGCGAGGTAAAATTCTGAGGATTTTCCTCACCAACTCTTCAGTGGTGAAAGACCTTCCCAGGGATTTTAACTCGTTCGTGATGTGGGTGAACCGTGTATACATGTCCATCACAGTTTCATGATCACCCATATCAAACAACTCATATTGTCGCATAAGTAGCTCAATTCTAGATTGTTTAACTTGACTCATACCTTCATGAGCAACTTGCAGAGCATTCCAGATAGCTTGGGCTGATTCACACTCAGAGATGCGAGTGTATTCATCGGGTCCTAGGCCAAAATATAGAAGCTTTTTGGCCTTGGCATTTTTCTCCATTTTCTTGTAGTCCTCGGCATCAAACTCTATGGATTCCTTGGGAACCTTCTTACCATCTTCAAGCACCTTGGTGGGAACAAGGGGCCCGTTCTTGATGAGCATCCATAATTCATAATCTTCTGCCTGAATATAGTTCTCCATCCTATTCTTCCACCAACTATAATGTTGGCCGTTGAAATAGGGTGGACGAGTAATGGATTGCCCTTCAAGAATTCCTTGTGGGGTACTCATCTTCAGAATCTCTCAAGGTGTTAACCTTTTGTAAGAGAACCTGCTCTGATACCACTTGTTGAGTTCGTGAGTATACAACCACAAGAGGGAGGGTGAATTGTGGTGTCTGATTTTCGCGTTGTAAATAACAAACACCCTCACAGAGGTTGTTCTCAAATGACAAACACCCTGATAGCTTGTTTGCACGGGGTGTTCTCAAATATTGCAGATGCGAAAATCACCAAGATAAATGCGGAAAATAAAGCACACACAATTTTTACGTGGAAAACACCTCTAGCCCAACTGAGGTGTGAAAAACCACGACCTACCTCGTGTAGGATTTAACCACTTTCACTAACGGGCTTCACACGTTACAAATGTAACACACCTTGTTACAACTTGCAACCACGTAACCTTCTTCCCAAAGACAGGTTACACCACGTCCAACCTTCGCAAGATTAGACACGTCCAAGTCCACACGACTAGGACACACTCACTCACTTTTCTGATCCAAGATCAGGGTTACAAACACCTTACAGGGGGTGCTTCTCACTAAGCAGATGTAAGGTACAATGAAGATCCTATTATGCCAATGGTTTGAAAACTCAAATCAAACACAGCTTGTCACGGTTTTGCTTTTCAGAATGAAGCTCAAGAATTTTAATGTGAAAACCGAGTTTCCAGATTTTTTCCAGATTTTTCAGAAAGCTGTGTTGCTTCTCTTTTTCAGTATGAGTTTTTTTTCTATTTGCTTCTTGGCTTTTTTTATGGGAGAGAAAAGCTGCGGTTTTTAAACACCAGGTCCAACGGTCAAAAACCAAAGAATCAGCTAAGTATGGAAAATGATTTGCAAACAAAATATATTCTCCAACGGCTAATGATGAATTTATCCCAAAATATAAGGGATTTTGTTATCTTAAAAGATAACCCTTATCTTCCCATAGCCGTGAAGAGGTTTAAAGAGATTTTCAGCTTTTACCAAATCCGAAAATATAGTCATAGGAATCTTTTGATTTGGCAAATCTCCCAAGCCTATTTTCGCAAATCTCCATAATATTTTCAAGAACTATCCTCTCCAGAAAAATAGCAATTTTGAAATTCAAAGAAAGTATTCTGGAGATCTTGGCCAACCAAAATGAATTTTCAAAAATAATCGGGTATGGCCACTGCAGTTTAGAAACACCTTAGGCACCCTGTTTGCAGCGTTGTTCGCAACTGGTGTTATGAAGTACTTTAGCGCAAATACCGATTCAAGAGGTGTTTAAAATGATGTTTTCAATATTGGCATATTAACAAGAGTCTAATTAAATAAAACCTATATACCCAAGACTTCTTGTTTTGAACCAGTCATCTTGTCCGAGATTTGTAGAGCTGCTGTGAACACCAAGGCCACCTTGTTTGCTGGGGTTGTTCTTTGCATTGCTAGAGTTCAGGAACACGCTTTACAATCAACTGTCGAGATGGTGTTCTTGACTTAATATGGAATCACCAAGTAAAACCTGTCTAGAAGACTTGTTCTCACATGTAGCAAACCCGTTAATACAATAAAGATCACAAACACCAGTTAGGCCTGTTTGGAGATCGTGTTCGGAGCAACATTACTTGGACAAATTTTTACACTTGGATTTGTTATCATCAAAACTAAATATAATCAACACATAGGCAATTTATCCTTCTAAAGCGGACGAATCTCATGCGCCATCTCTGAGGACGACACCCGTAAGTTTTACAATGATTAACCGTATATTTGTGGGGATTCACAACAAGTTCTTAGCGCCGTTGTCGGGGATGGCGTTGTGATTTAAGGTTGCCTCGAGTTGTAGTTTAGTATTCGAGTCGTTTTCGTCTTAATTTTGGAGTTGCGATTTTTAGTTTTTGTTGAGTCATTATTCCGTTTCAGTAATTTAGTTGGTGATTTTGAACTTAGTTAATATTTTATTTTTATTTTTATTTTTGTCGAGATTTGTTTAATTGTGCTTTTTAGATATTATTCATTGCTTAAAAAAATAGTACTAATAAGTTTGGTTTATGCGCAGCAAAATCAAGGTAGACTAATCTGGAAATTAGAACAGTGCAGATTTTTTCACCAATTTTACATTTTGTTTGAATTTTTTGAAGTATTTCGGGTGTGATTCTTGCTTGCGCTGATATTTTTTCTAGATTCAGCATAATATTTAGAGTTAGTGTGAATTTTTCTGGAATATTTGGGACTGTTTGAATTTTTCTGTGAATTTTGGACTTAATAATTTGTTTGGCTTTTTCTGCACAATTTGGGGGTAGGGAAAATTCAGAAAAAAATATGTTCATGTCCCTTGTGATTGTGTGAAATTTTCTGAATATTTAGCTCTGATTTCAGGAGCCTTATTTTCTATGTTAATGTTATTTTTAGAATTTCATTGTTTAGGTGTTTAGTTTATTTTCTAATTTTCTTTCAGTTTGTTTGTGGTTGTGTTTTTTGTTTTAGATTTCATCATATTCTATTTGTGGATTGTTTTTAGCTTTGATTCACTGCTATGTTTTGTTTTGTGGTTTAAAAAAAGAGAAAAAAATAGAACAATAAAAAAAAACCCCAAAAACAAGATCATAAAAAGGAAAATGGTGTACAAGCTTTGTGTTTGTGGTCCTCTTTGGCTTTTAGTATTAGGACAATTCTTGATGAAGTCTTTCGTGTTTTTCTTTTCTTTTTTTAACGTAGTTTTATATTTGTTACTTTATTTTGTTTTGTTCACTTAATTATTTTGAGTCTCTTGTTTTTGTTTTAGTCATTAGTTTGTAAATAGTATCCTAAATGCATTTTCTTTTCTTAAAAAAAACCTCAAAAAAATTAAAACCTTGAAAATCCAAAAAAGAACTAAAAAATTCTTAAAATTAAAAAAACACGAGCTTCAAGCACGACAGTTTTCAATTTCCCACAATATGAGCATAAACCTTTTTGGAGTTACCTTTCGAGACTTAATGATTATCGTGCTCAATTGAATCAGCATATTGAAAAATGGAAAATTTGTGAGATCATTCCTGTGGGTCTAAATTCAGAATCTTGGGATTATATTGAGTCTATTTTATCCTGGAGGTTTACTGGGGTTGTTATCTAAAACTCAAGATGAGGTATGGAATTTTTTTGAAAAACTAGCTTAGGATACCTATACGTTTGAACAAGCTAAAAAGAATTTTGGATACCGAACTCATGATGAGCGTGTTTTTCATGCTAATCCTTCCCATTAGGACTACTTTATGAATTCAAAGGGCCCTCCTTATTCTTGTGTGTCCCCTGTTTTGAGTGATTATTGTGACTTTTCTGATCATGATACTTGTAACTGTCCACATCATAATTGTGTTAATGCTACATGTGCAAGTGTTGAAAAGAAGCTAAATGAATTGACTGATAAGATGTTAGAGAACCTGAAGGAGAGAATTATTGAATATTCTCAATGTTTTCATCAGAGTAGGGAGAATTGTAATGAGTCGGACTCTAGTTTAAGATCTCCTAAACCTAAAATTAATCTCTATGATGATTTTAAAACCTCATATTCCGGTAGGCCTGATTTGAATAATGACATGTATTTGCCTAGCATAGAGCAAGAGGAGCACTTCCCAAATTCTCTATCACCTGATCTTGCACCCCACGCTAGCTCACTTAAGGATGTCACTGAAGATGTCGTAGTTTATGCCAACCCACCCGTCCCTTTTAATGACTCTTATGAGTTTGAGGCAGGTGAACAATTTGACACTGCTAGTGAGTTAGATATGAGCATCCAGTCTGACATTGAGCATCATGAAGTAGATGAGTTAGAAAAAGCTAAATTTCAGGAGACATGTAAGAAGGACATTACACCCACTATTTTGGAATTTAATGATGATATTCTTTCTATAGAATATGAATCTTTTTCATTTGGACTTGATGTCAATATGGGTTTGGATGTGGATCTGTGTGCTGAATATGAGTCATTCTCTTTTGACCCCATCCAACCTGACATCCTCTTCAAAACTTGCAAGTCTGAAGCTATCGAATCTGATAATCTTGTTATTGCGAATTTTAATTTCGAACAAACTCTTACGCCTTTTGAAATTGGGAGACTTGTGGACTTAGGACCCCCTATTTTGCATAGACCGCTTATTCATGATGATATACCTTCTAGGCCGTTGACCTACTTGCTGGCTACTTTTAAGTATGTCTATCTATTTTCTGATTAGGCCTAATAGTTTGACAAACTGAAGAGGGCCCTCACTTGCGCTGTATTATTGTGGTGGATGTACTCTATTTGGTACCAACTCTTACATGTTCATTGTCTTAATTTTATCGAGAGTTGGTCTTCTATGTTTGACAAGCTTCTTTGTGCTTTATTGGGATTTGATGTGAGTAGTAATGTTGCTTTTGATATGGAGTGGCTGATGCTCCATACGCCTATATTTGCACGAATTTCTGGAGGCTATAGCTTAGGTGTAATTCAATACCCAACCTGCTATAAACGTTCCTTTTTATCTCCTCTTTTTATTTTGTTTTCTTTTGTATATATTTGTTACTTTGTTTTACTTTTATTAACTTGTTTTCGTTTGGCGTCTTGTCATTTCCTTTCTTTTTGAGTCTTCTTTTCTTTTCGTATATTTATCTTTCTTTTTGTTTGTGTTTTGTGTTTCTCTTAACTCTCAATGAGGACATTGTGAGATTTAAGTGTGGGGGTGGGAAAACGTTGAAAAAGTTTGAAAAAAATTTAAAAAAAAACTTTGAAGAAGTTTGAAAATTGAAAAAAATTGAAACTTTGAAAATCCAAAAGATTTTTGTTTTGTTTTAGTAGAGGTTTCATATTATTTTGATTAGCTTAAGTCCCCTGTACTTTGATTATTAACGTGTATGTAAGCATGATGTGCTTGATAGATCTTTGTCACTGGTGTGTCATTCTAAGCCCTAATTCTAACCCCAATCGTTCATTATTGATGTGTAATTCAATCCATATTTATACCACCGTCATTATACTAAGGTTTTAGTTTTCCATTATTGGCTCTCCCACTTGTCTTTGACACGATTACTTTGGTTTTCTATTTGTATTTAGAAAAAAAAATGGGAATGAAAAAATGAAAATGAAAATGAAAATGAAAGAAAAGAAAATGAAATAAAATAAGATTAGGGATGACAAGTATCCCTTTGAGGCTTGCGCTACTGGACGTTATCCTTGAGGCACGTGCTACTAGGTGCTGCCCTTTGAGATAATACTGCTACTGGGAAAGCTTACTTACTATGTTAATAAGTCAATAATGTAGTTTGTATTAGTCAAGTGGGATAGAGTTTGATTCTGATAAGCCTAAGCCCTAAGATGATGATGTAGTTGCACACGAGCACTGGAATGAATTCAAAGTTTTGATGTGCAATGAAGTGAAAAATTAGTGCTTTGATGTCATTCATGGGGTGGGGAGCCTTAATGAGTACATTTTGCTTATATGCTAGCGAATATCTTTGCTACATGGGTGATTTAGTTGTAGAGTTGGAAAACAGGTCGGGTTATGTTGACTCATTTAATAAACGGGTCAATTTTGTGTCAGTACTGAAAGAAGCCTAGATTTGCCTGAAATTGAAAAATAATATCTTTCATACTAAATGGTCAAATCATGTCGATTTCGGGTCGAAATCGGTTCAGTTCAGGTCGGGTTCGGGTTTTTCTTGGTAACTTCGAGTCGGGTTCGTGTCGTGTTATCGTATCGGGTCAGATATTCCCAACTCTATTTAGTTGATTAGAATGTGTAAATATCTTTCCTCAGTTTTGTACATATTAATTTTTGAGGGGAAAAAAAAAATAAAAAGCTTTTCAAGTTTCTGGTTATGTTTTCTCTTAAAGATTTTGTGGGTACATAAAGATTTTGTTGGTACATCTTTCGCAAATCCTCACGAGACCTTACTCGTTCACTAGGAATAACCTAGGGGTTTAAAGGGCTTATTGCATATGCTAAGTGCAACCGTGATTCCTACGAAAGTGAGTTAGGATTTTATTTTCTTTTTCTAGGATTTTTAGTTTTCTTTGACTCTAGGACGAGCAAAACTTAGGTCTGGAAGTATTTGTTAAACAAGAAATTATGATATTTTATATCCTTTTATTGTTTAACAATTGCAATAAAAAATTATTAAATTAAGAATTTAATGTTGTTTTTGTTTATTTTGTAGGAATTTGAAAATTTGAATAAATTGGATATAAAAGTTGGAAGAAAATGGTGTTGGCTTAAGGCAAAGAGAAGAAAAAGAACTTAAGAATTGAGCCCAGCTGTTGATTTAGAGAGTACACAACCACAAGAGGGGGGTGAATTGTGGTGTCCGATTTTCGCAAGTTGCTGGCAAACAGTCTAAGACCCTGTTCGCACAGGTTGTTCCTGAGATAAGCAGAAGTGAAAATCCAACAAAATTGAATGCTGAAATAATGGACACAGGATTTTTACGTGAAAAACACCTCTAGCCCAACTGAGGTAAAAAACCACGACCTACCTCGTGTAGGATTTAAACACTTCACTAAACGGGCTAAACACGTTACAATAGTAACACACCTTGTTACAACTTGTAACACACGTAACCGTCTTCCCTAAGACAGGTTACCCCACGTCCAAAATCCCCTTGATTTGGACACACACTCAACTCACTTTTGTGAAAGAAGAGTATAAAGAAAAACACCCTATTACAATGCTTCTTCAACTAAGCTAATATAGGGTACAATGAAATCCTAGTATGCCAACTTTGAAAGCTCAAATAACTCACTCACTAGACACGGTTTTCTTTTCAAACTTTTAAGCTCATGAACACTAAATTTTTCTCTTTTGAAAACCGATGCTTCTATCGTTCTAAGAAGCGACTTTATATAGTGCTTGAAAAAACAATTCCTCAAATTTTTGGAAACTAAAATCTCTAAAGAATATAGAATTCTTTAGCCACAAGGGATGAGGAAACATGAGCTGGAAACACTTTCTAAACCGTGTGCATAAGGCGGTGATTCTCAGCAACTAGCCCATGTTTTTCTCAACAACCTTATCCACTTGCCAAAAATTGGATATTCTTTTTATTCAAAAAGATTTTGCAAATCCCCTTAGATTTTAATAACCGTTTTTTAGGATAAGGGGTAAGATACTCCATAAAAAATCTTTCTTGCAAATCCTTGAAGAAGCTGCTCAAAATCAAAAGATAAAAATCGTGCAAAACAGTTTTTTTTTTTCGCAGCTTATTCTGGAAACACCCTGATCACCCTGTTTCCAGGATTGTTCTGAAGGGTGATCCGAAATATTTACCAAAAGAAAACAAAACCGTTTCAAGTAAGTGGTAAGTTAAGAGTTTCTGATTGGCATATTAACAAGAGTCTAAAAATATAAAACCAAATTAAATCAAGACATCTTGTTGTAACCACTAGTCATCTTGTAGAGAGACGAATCTGCTGCAAACACTTCACAGAACCTGTTCCTCACGGCTGCACTTATATCCTATGCTTCAAAGACTTCACAGGATATGTTTCAAACACCTTACAGAGCTTGTTCCTCATGGTTGTTCTTATATCGCTGACTTGAGTACCTGTTCTTGATAAACCATTAGTCAAGCAGTTTTAATATATTGAAAAACAGCAGTAAGACCCTATTGGTAAAGCCTGTTTGGAACAACAACAACTACTACAACACTTGGATTTGTTATCATCAAAACTTTATACATTCTAACAAATTCCCCCTTTTTGATGATGACAAACCAAGTGACCATATTGACTTTCAAGGACAATTGAAGTGATTAGTGCTAATTATTTATAGGACCGAGAATTCACATGAAGCAGTCAGTATCGAAAAAGTGTAAGAAATTTAACTCGTCCATGGCAAAACTAAAACAATATTGGTCTTCCTATCTTCCCCCTTTTGGCATCATTAAAAAGTAGGGGCGAACTATCAAACATAGGGTGTTTGCTATCACCACCACTTGGGTAATGGAGGAAAGTCAACAGACGATACACTCAAGTGTGTTGGTACGGTAATGAGATTTGCCATCCTAATCACACACAAGCAATTCACAACAGAAAGCAAGCAAGGCAAAGCCAATCAAAAAACAAGACAACCTGTCATTCACCAAACAAGTGCAGCAGAAAGTACAAACTGGCAAGAGAGGATAGCCAAGAGAAGTGAGAACAGGCTATGAGAACAATAGATGGGGGGTGATCAGAGAGCAGGAGGGGAAAATTTTGGTGAGAGGGAAGAGAGAAGGGCGAGGATATCTTCATGGCATTTTACATTGAGAGCCTTTTCCTCGTCTAGGGCAGCCTTTACCACAGTAAGCTCAGCACTAAGTCGAGAGTTTTCTTCCAAAGTAGCCTCAAGCTTGACTGAGGAACTGCCAGGAACAGGAGGACGGGGTGTTCTGGTCCCCTGTTCTGAGGCAGACCCCTCAACCAAAGTGTATCCACACCCTATAAGGGTGTTACCCCCAATCTTATCAATGAACTGAGCACCCACTTTCTTCTGCAGAGTCACCCCAAAGTGCTCGAACACACTAGTCAGGAAGAAGCCGTATCCCAGGTCATGTTCCCTGGAGGTGTTTGTAATTCTTGCTATGTGGCGAATCATGATGGCAGGAAGGTTGATTTGCTCTTCCTTGTCCATCAGATCCATCAAACATTGATCCATGGCATCAGCAAGATTGCGACCCTGGCCCTGGGGATGACATTCTTGATGATAAACCAGAATATCAATTGATGGAGCGATGTCATGTCCCCTTTCTTCACGGATTTGGGTGTTTGGAGGCTTGATTGCTGGGTAAATTTTTGGGCGAGCTCCAGCAGCCTGGTTGTCCCTAGAATAGTCTTGTTTTCTCTCACATATATATCAAAGCCCGAGGAGGGAATCCCCAGAATTTCCCCTAATATCTTCGCATCAAAGCGAAGCTGTTGCCCATTAACAATACTTGTCACCACTCCTTCGGTGG
Source organism: Carnegiea gigantea (assembly GCA_029747015.1). Lineage (NCBI taxonomy): Eukaryota > Viridiplantae > Streptophyta > Magnoliopsida > Caryophyllales > Cactaceae > Carnegiea > Carnegiea gigantea. The sequence goes on from JAKOGI010002077.1 coordinate 61,004, forward strand.
CAGTGCAGTTGGCATAGAACTCTGCCAACTCATGTACAGAACACCCCAGCTGGGTGTTTATAAACAGCTCATACCACCCCTGTGCACGCAGCTTGTGCAGAAACACCCCCAGACCCTGTTCCTCAAAATATTTTACCTTGATAATTTTGCCCCTGACTACCCGTCTCTAAAGCAGTTGGGTCAGTTTGGCTGAGATTGCGGACGGGGTAGACTTCTTGGCTCGTTTAGGTTGAGGCTCAGTATGAGGGTCTTGGGTGGAGGCGTGTTTGAGAGAGGCTTTTCTCTTGGGAGTTTTAAGGGGTGATGGTTTGGAGAGTAAAGTGGAGGTTGATTTTGGTGCAGGTAGAGGCTTATCCTCTGAGGACTCTGAGAACACGGGAGTGCCCTGTTTGAAGGTGGTGTTCTCAGTGTCGCTATCTGATGAAGGCTCAGAGGAGAAATCAATTTCCTCAACAACAAGGGATGACTGTTTGGCAGGACGAGGTGTGGAGTGGAAAGCAATTCGGGCTAATTTTCGAGTTGGCCTGGTTGTGGGTTTGGCCGAAGAGGGGATTTGTGGTTTTGGTTTGATGGGTGTTTCACTTTTTGAGGGTTCTTCAGTCTGGCCACTTTTAGGCCTTAATGGTGGTCGTGTTCTTGGCATTCTAGTACGCCGAGCCACAATTTTGTATCTTTTACGTTTCTCACCGGTTGGTGGTACCGGTGTGGCTTGTTCAGGCTTCACAGGAGACTCCTCCATTTGATCACTACTTCCCCCTTCTTCTTTTGACAAATCCTCCCCTAGGTCATCCCTAAAAACTTCAGGCCCTGTTTCGGCCCCTGTTTCCTGCTCTGGAAACAGCCCGAACGAATGATGTCATCTAGTCCATGATCGAACAGAAAGATTTCATCTAAAGGCCCAATTTCTCTTTCAGATGCCCCAACAGGTTCTTGGGGTTTACATGCCCCCGTTTCTCCAAACAAAATCAATTCCCACCCAAATTTATAAGGGATGTCTTCCAATTTCAGATTCACTGTTCTAAGGTCGATGCTTTTCAAAAACCCAAAAGGTTTATAGACAATGGGTCGAGAAGGTTCAGTAATTTTACCGTCCATGAGGGCCGTCAGAAATTGTGTAGGCGCAAATAGGGCTGTGGCTGTTTGCAAGGCTGTGCTCTGTGTCTGGTTGCCCTGAGTCGAGGTCGAGGAGCTCTCGGAGCTAATGGGAGACGCCATTTTTCAGAGGAAGGAGAGAGATTAGGGTTTCTTGAACAGAGTTTCAGAGCAAGAGAGTTTCGGTGGAGGTGAGAGATTGAGCAAGAGAGCTTTAAAGAGAGAGAGACATGCGAAATCTTTAAAAGATTTTGCCCGTTTTGCAACGGGCTTTTGCATTTATTTAGGTCGCGCATGCCTCGGGAAGAGATTAGCAATTTTCAATTTGTTGCACATATTTGACAAACAAGAGGCGTACCTGTTCCTGGTGCTTGTTCTTGAGGTTACTTGCTCGGTAACATGGGACAATAAGGGCAATCTCATTAGACCTCAACGAGTGTAAGCAAGTTGCAAACCTCACATATGCTAAACATAGCACAGAAGTTGATTGCAAACAAAAATTTAACATGTTGTACCCGTAACTTTTAAATTTTGCAAACAGGGCGAGAGAACAGGTTGGTCAGGTTGTTCTAATTAAGCCTAGTTCGAGTCTATTCCTTTCAAATTGTTCTCTACCCAATGCTTTTGTGAATATATCAGCAATTTGATTTTCAGTGGCACAAAAATTCATTGAGATCACTCCTTTTTCAACATTGTCTCTTAGAAAATGATGACGAATGTCAATATGTTTTGTTCTTTTGTGTTGACATGGATTTTTGGCAATGTTAATTGCACTTGTATTGTCACAATAAATAGGAATGCATCCTATGTCAACACAAAAGTCCTTGAGTTGTTGTCTTATCCATAATAACTGAGCACAACAAGATGCAGCTGCCACATACTCAGCTTCTGCTATGGACAAGGCAACAGAGAGTTGTTTCTTAGTTGCCCAAGATACCAAACAAGGTCCAAGAAAGTGAGCCATACCTGAGGTGCTTTTTCTATCAACCAAGAACCCCGTATAATCAGCATCAGCATACCCAACAAGATCAAAGTTGCAATCTCTAGGATACCATAAGGCTAGATCAGGTGTATGTTTTAAGTATTTTAAAATCCTTTTTACAGCCTTAAGATGAGTTTCTTTAGGGTTAGACTGAAAACGTGCACATAGACCAACACTGAAAACAATGTCAGGTCTACTCGCCGTCAGGTATAGGTGTAACCCTATCATGCCCCTATAGGATTTCTCCTCAACTGAGGGACTACCATCATCCATTACCAACCTGGTTGAGGGAGAGATGGGAGTATCAATGGGCTTGGCCGACTCCATCTTAAAACGCTTAAGTAACTCTTTGATATACTTTTGTTGATGGATCATGGTGCCGTTTGAAGTTTGCTTGATTTGCAAGCCTAGAAAGAAATTAAGCTCACCCATCATGCTCATTTCAAACTCACTCCTCATCATTTTTGAAAAATCTTTGCACAAATTATGATGAGTTGCACCAAATATGATGTCATCGACATATACTTGGACAATCAACAAATGTTCTCCCTTAGATTTTAGAAACAAGGTATTGTCTACCTTGCCTCTTGTAAAGTCATTTTCCAATAAAAAACTTGACAACCGCTCATACCAAGCTCTAGGGGCTTGTTTCAAACCATAAAGTGCTTTGTCAAGTTTGAAAACATGGTTAGGAAATTCATCACTTTCAAAACCGGGGGTTGTTTAACATACACTTCTTCTTTGAGGTTTCCATTTAGAAATGCACTTTTGACATCCATTGGATACAACTTGATCTCCATATGGGCTGCAAATGCTATCAAGATTCGAATAGCCTCCATCCTTGCAACAGGTGCAAAGGTTTCTTCATAATCAATTCCCTCTTCTTGGTTGTAGCCTTGAACCACCAGCCGGGCCTTGTTTCTAGTGACTGTTCCGCACTCATCCAGCTTATTACGGAACACCCACTTGGTTCCAATGATTGTTCTATCCTCTGGCCGTGACACAAGGTGCCATACCTTGTTCCTTTCGAACTGATGGAGTTCTTTTTGCATGGTTATAACCCAATCTGAATCTGCAAGGGCTTCATTAATATTCTTAGGCTTAATTTTTGAGAGAAAAGCATAGAAAGCACAGAAATTTTTGAGTCTAGATCTAGTTTGAACTCCTGCATTAATATCAGACAAAATTTGATCAAGAGGATGTGAACTTTGGTATTTCCATGATCGTGGTGAAAGTGGGTTCACAGACTCGCTCTCCATCCTAGCTGGAATACTCGATGAAACAGGTTCAGAACCTGTTCTCGAGCCTGTTTGGGAGCTTGTTCCTGGATTTATCCTTGAAGGATTCGGCTGGTGTTGTCCCGAACAGGGTTCCACCCTGTTTCCCCCTGTTTGGTTCACACCTTGCTTACCTTTCTGAAGAACAGCCTCAGACCTTGCTCCCTCCGATTGATCCTTACCTTGTTCACCTTGAAGCAGCACGTCTTTTCTAATAAGACCTAGTTCGAAGTCTTCTTCCTGTGCATCATTCTCGCTTAGAGAGTTAGTTTCATCAAAAAGCACATGCACACTTTCCTCAACACACAAGGTTCTCTTATTAAACACTTTGTATGCCTTACTATGCGAGGAGTAACCAAGGAATATTGCTTCATCACTCCTTGGATCGAATTTCCCTAAGGCATCTTTTCCATTATTATGCACATAACATTTACAACCAAAAACTCTCAAATGCATAATATTAGGTTTTCTTCCCTTGAAAAGTTCACAAGGAGTTTTGTTAAGAATAGGTCTAATGATGCATCCATTTACAATGTAACATGATGTGTTCAAAGCTTCAGCCCAGAAGTTTCTAGGAAGACCACTAGCAACAAGCATTGTTCTAGTCATGTCTTCTAGAGTGCGATTTTTGCGTTCTACCACCCCGTTCTGTTGGGGTGTTCTTGGAGCTGAAAAATTATGATCAACACCATGCTCATTACAATAATCAGTGAAGCTTGAATTTTCAAATTCTATCCCATGGTCAGACCTTAAGCATACCAAGGAATGTCCTACTCTCTTTTCAATCTTTTTAATGAAAGCAAGAAATTTTTCAAAGGTTTCACCTTTAGAAGCCAAAAACAAAGTCCAAGTGAAACGAGAGCAGTCATCCACTATCACAAGCACATACCTCTTGCCACCTCGGCTCATGATCCTCATTGGACCACATATATCCATATGTATCAATTCAAGAGGTCGAGCAGTGCTTACACACCTTTTAGATTTAAATGAATTTTTGACTTGTTTGCCTTTGGCACATGCATCACATACCTTGTCATCATTGAATTTGATGGAAGGTAAGCCTACCACTAAGTCTTTGGTTACAAGTTTGTTCAAAAGTGAGTGGCTTGCATGACCTAGCCTTTTGTGCCAAAGCATAACATCATCATTTAGGGCACTCAAACAAGTCAAATTATTTTGGGGAAGAGTGGAGATACACACTTTATAAACATTCTTGTGTCGCTTCCCCCTCAACACAACATCTCCTGTGTTCGTATTCACAACCAAGCAACGTGTTGGTGAGAACACTACTAGGTTGTCTTTGTCGTACAGTTGGGACACGCTTAACAAGTTGTGTTTTAATCCATCCACAAAATAAACATTGTCAATTGAATGGGAGAGTGACTCACCTATCTTACCTATGCCGACAATTGTCCCAGATTTGCCGTTTCCAAATGCCACACTCCCACTTTCTGAAGCTGTAAGTGAGAGAAAATTGGATCTTTCACCAGTCATATGCCTCGAACACCCACTGTCAACATACCACAACTGCTTGTTCCCTAGACTGTTCTCTGCACTGTTTGCTGGGTTGTTTGTTGGGTTGTTCTCTCTCACTTTAGCCTGTAAAACAAATCAAGGGTTAGTTTTGGGAACCCAGATCCACTTGGGTCCCATTCCTTTAGAGGTACAAATCTCATCTTTCCTAACCCATATTTGTTTTATATACATTGAGTTCCTTTTAATGGCATACTTTCTTGAGGGACAAGTATAACGGTAATGACCCGTTTTACCACAGTGATAACATACAATATTCTCAGATAATCCTACATATTTTCTATTCACTGGGTAGGTCATCTTAGGCACAAAACCTAGTCCTCTTCTATTTCGACTATGAGGGGTGTTTAACCATTCAAGTGCTTGTGAGGACCTGTTCCAGAGCTTGTTTGTGGCAAGGTCTGATTCCATTTGTTTCATTTTCTCAAGCAAGTTTTTATTTTCTACAAGCAAGGACTCGACCTTACCTTTTAAGTCAAGGGATTCTTTTTCCAGCTCAGTCAATTTAGTGGAACAAGTCTCTTCTTTCATGAGTAGAGTTTCTTTAAGCACATTGATGTTTTCATGCAAGGTAAGAGTTTCTTTGTCAACTTTAAGTTTTTCTAACTTAAGGGTTTCATTTTCAAGTTCTAGATCTCGAACATCCCTTTTTAATTCAGCACATATATCCATTATAGTGTACACCAATTCCTCAAGAGTTGATTTATTTAGACCCCGTACCTTGCTCTTGAGTTGAGTCAGACTATCTGTTGATCCATCATCTGAATCAGTGTCACTTCTTGCCATGAGTGCTACATCAGCTTCCCCAGCTTCAAACCTTTCCTCATCCTCGCTTGAGTCTCCCCAGGCCGCGAGCATAGCTTTTGAGAACCTTTTCGCTAAGCTGCTTATACCCTGTTTCCTCCCCTGTTTTCTATGGTGTTCGGGTTCTTGTTCTTTCTTGTGCAGTGGGCAGTTTCTCACAATGTGGTCCAGTTTGCCACACTTGAAACACCCGGAGAACTATTCCCGAGAGGTGTTCCTGGCCTTGCTGAAGTCCTTCCTTTTGCTATTTTCTTTGACTTTCTTGAAGAACTTCTTGAACTTTTGAGTGATCATGGCAATCTCCTCCTCATCAGAATCAGAATCATCTTCTAAGGCCTTTAGTGCAAGACCTCGATCTCTCTTTGTCTCATCTTTCTGTTGAGAATTTTTCCTAAGTTCATACGTTTGGAGGTTGCCAATCAGCTCATCTAGGGTGATCTTGTTCATGTCCTTAGCTTCTTGGATGGCTGTGACTTTCGCTTCCCAAGAATGAGGTAAAATTCTTAGGATTTTCCTCACCAATTCTGCGGTGGTGAAGGATTTTCCCAGGGATTTCAACTCATTCTTTATGTGAGTGAAGTGAGTGTACATATCCATCACACTTTCACGATCACCCATCTCAAACAGCTCATATTTTCTCACAAGCAATTCAATCCGGGATTGCTTTACCTGATTGGTCCCTTCGTGAGCTATTCGCAAAGCATCCCAGATCTCCTTGGCCAACTCACATTCAGATATGCGAGTATATTCATCAGGACCTAGGCCGAAATATAGGAGTTTCTTGGCTTGGGCATTCTTCTCCATCATTTTGTAATCTTCAGTGTTGAATTCTTTAGGCTCCTTGGGGATTGACTTTCCATCTTCAGTTATTTTCTTTGGGATGAGTGGTCCATTCTTGATGAGCATCCACAACTCATAGTCCTCGCCTTGGATGTAGTTTTTCATCCTATTCTTCCACCAACCATAGTGTTGGCCATTGAAGTATGGTGGTCGAGTTATGGATTGACCTTCAAGCATGCCTTGTGGGGTACTCATCTTCAAGGATCTCTCAAGGTGTTAGCCTTTCAAAGGAGAACCTGCTCTGATACCACTTGTTGATTTAGAGAGTACACAACCACAAGAGGGGGGTGAATTGTGGTGTCCGATTTTCGCAAGTTGCTGGCAAACAGTCTGAGACCCTATTCGCACAGGTTGTTCCTGAGATAAGCAGAAGCGAAAATCCAAAAAAATTGAATGCGGAAATAATGGACACAGGATTTGTATGTGGAAAATACCTCTAGCCCAACTGAGGTTAAAAACCACGATCTACCTTGTGCGGGATTTAAACACTTCACTAAACGGGCTAAACACGTTACAATAGTAACACACCTTGTTACAACTTGTAACACACGTAACCGTCTTCCCTAAGACAAGTTACCCCACGTCCAAAATCCCTTGATTTGGACACACACTCTACTCACTTTTGTGAAAGAAGAGTATAAAGAAAAAAACACCCTATTACAATGCTTCTCAACTAAGCTAATATAGGGTACAATGAAATCCTAGTATGCCAACTTTGAAAGCTCAAATAACTCACTCACTAGACACGGTTTTCTTTTCAAACTTTTAAGCTCATGAACACTGAATTTTTCTTTTTGAAAACCGATGCTTCTATCGTTCTAAGAAGCGACTTTATATAGTGCTTGGAAAAACAATTCCTCAAATTTTTGGAAACTAAAATCCCTAAAGAATATAGAATTCTTTAGCCAAAAGGGATGAGGAAACATGAGCTGGAAACACTTCCTAAACCGTGTGCATAAGGCGGTGATTCTCAGCAACTAGCCCATGTTTTTCTCAACAACCTTATCCACTTGCCAAAAATTGGATATTCTTTTCATTCAAAAAAGATTTTGCAAATCCCCTTAGATTTTAATAACCATTTTTAGGATAAGGGGTAAGATACTCCATAAAAAATCTTTCTTGCAAATCCTTGAAGAAGCTGCTCAAAATTCAAAAGATAAAAATCCTGCAAAATAGTTTTTTTCACAGCTTATTCTGGAAACACCCTGATCACCTTATTTTCAGGATTGTTCTGAAGGGTGATCCAAAATATTTACCAAAAGAAAACAAAACCGTTTCAAGTAAGTGGTAAGTTAAGAGTTTCTAATTGGCATATTAACAAGAGTCTAAAAATATAAAACCAAATTAAATCAAGACATCTTGTTGTAACCACTAGTCATCTTGTAGAGAGACGAATCTGCTGCAAACACTTCACAGAACCTGTTCCTCACGGCTGCACTTATATCCTATGCTTCAAACACTTCACAGGACATGTTTCAAACACCTTACAGAGCCTGTTCCTCATGGTTCTTACATCGCTGACTTGAGTACCTGTTCTTGATAAGCCATTAGTCAAGCAGTTTTAATATATTGAAAAACAGCAGTAAGACCCTATTGGTAAAGCTTGTTTAGAACAACAACAACTACTATAACACTTCGATTTGTTATCATCAAAACTTTATACATTCTAACACCAGCAGTAGTCTAGGCCCAACGCTCACTGAGGCCCAGTTTCGAGCCTAGTCCGAGAACTCCCTTTCCATTCCCTTCTGTTTCGTGTCCGGCCCATTCGTCTCTCACTCATTTCCCGCACAAACCCAGGCAAGCTCGCCTTCTCTTAAGTGTCACGTGTTTCGCCCGTGAGTAGCAGCCCCTCCAAATTCCCTCCTCCTCTTCTTCCTCGACAGTTCAGAGACCACAAAGCCAGCCCCATCTGCGTTACCCTGAAATTGAAAAACAAAGCATATGAAACGCCGGCAGCACCTTTAATCTTCTTCCATCACCAGAATCGCAATACTCTTTTTCTTCACCATCAATTGCTAACATCATTACCTTCATCAATCCGTTAGTTACATAGGAGTAATTAAAGCAATTGAAGGGGGTTGAAGATGACGACTTCAGGCAAGCTTCAAATGGGAGGTCGAAGAAGAGGGGGGTAGCGTAGCGGTAGAGAGTACCAAGCAGAGAGAGAGTAGGATTTAGATTTTTTTACAAGTTTTCATCTTCACTTCGTGCCCAGATCTAGATTTTAAATTCATAATTTGGTGTAATTTGTATTTGAGAATATTAATTGAGCATAAGTGTGTGCATTTTTGGTATTAAATTGTAGGCAAGAGGTTCAAATTTCGGTCCTGTTGTGAAATCATATTACTCTATTTTCTTCAAGTTTCCTTCCTCTATTCTTCTTTCTTTTTCCTTTCCTCGTGGCTGGTTAGCAATTGGATTTGCATAGGGTGTTGGTTTGATAATGTTATGACTAATTGGTGCCTCATAATCCAGTAGGTGGAAATGTTTGAGAATTCTCCCTAATCACTATTTCTAATTATTTGTAAAGTTAGTTCGTTAAATTTACAACAATTTATTAGCTTTTGTTTAGTTTAGCATAGGCAATTTATCCTTTGAAGCGGCCTAATCTCATATGCCATCTCTGAAGACGACACCTGTAAGTTTTACAATGATTAATCGTATACTTGCGGGAATTTACAACATGGGAAGAACGGTGCAGCTATAAGAATTAACATTCATCCACATTAGTACAAGCTAAATTGCATTTCTAAGTCAAAACAAGATACATAGGGTTACTACTAGGAATAACGGGGTAGAGGCTATATATATAAGTGCACTTCCAGTGAAATGGACGAGGAGATATTAAAAGTCAAGAGTATTGGAACGTAGGCAAAAATTCAAGGTTGAATAGGAATGTATTCCGTTGTAAGCAATGAGATTAAGGATGTGGTTTGTCAAGCTAGAAAGAGGAACAAAGACCTTTGAAGATCCACAAAACTGTAGAAGTTTGAAATGAACAAGGAAAATTGAATAACATTAGAAAGTGATTAATTTTAAGGATAAGGCAAATCAAACAATATGAGAATTGCTAGAAGAAAGAGCACCACTATGAACTCTAATTGGCAAGGTCGAGATGGTAATTAGCATTTTTAAACAAATGATCTAGATAAAAAAACATCCAAGAACAAAGATTTGAGGCCTCTAAACAAATCAGAAAACCAAAGGAGAGATAATTCAATGTTTAAAAGTAATAACAATATTGTTCATATGAGACTTTAGTTAAAAAAAAAAAAAACATATTACATATTATAGGATGATGAATAAGGAAAATAGTACTATTTGGCAGGCGGAATGAAAGTAATTATAAAAATAAATAATTCAAGAATGCAGGGTAGTAAGGATCAAATGGCTTTAAACATTAGTTATACATGATTTGAAACTAAGATAAATAGCAAAAATAGATGACCTGGATGGTGATCAAACATTTGAGGGCAGGTTAAATATCACTATTTTTAAGGAATTGAATATACAAGGTATTGATCCAAGATTAGATTATGAAATCACACATGTGCATGTGGTTTCTCTTTTTAGGAACCCTTAAGGTTGCAACATGGAAACAACCATTCGTCAATACGAAATGAAGTGACGATGATACCCTTTTTTTCCAACTTGAGGTGGAAATTGAAATTAAAAAGCTGTGTAAATATGTTGAGCAGACTTTTACAAAGGTATCATTCATCAGTTATAAAAGAATTCACATGTAGGTTCGTGTGATTATAAGAAATAAAGGTCATATGGATTGTTAATTTATTCATGAGGATCAGGGGAGCAAAATAAAAGATTAGGATCATAATGTTGAACGGTTTGCAAGAACACCAGAGGGAGAGGTGGTGTATGATGTGAAAGACAAGCTTTCAAAGAGTTGTTAAAGAAATTCAAGTAGTACTCACAAAATCATATGGTAGGCAACACTAAAAAGGATTAAGGGAAGAGGTAAAAGTATTATAAGAAGAGGAAATTTATTCAAAGGCTTGTTTAAGTTAAAATTCTTAAAGATAAAGGGAACAATCTTCGGTATATATAAAAGATCTCAGAATGCTGGTGAGAGAGAGTAAGAAGGATTAAAGTTCATCATAAACAAGATGACACCAATTAATAGTGCAAAAACGATTACCAGAAGTAACTTGAGCAAAAATGATTAATCGAAGGGAGATGATAACACTCAAACTTAATGGTCTTGATTCTACAGAAAGATTAATGTCATGTTACAATTCAATTGTTGAAAGTATAATCAGCAAAGTATTGATAGGTAACTAGGAAATTTTGCAAACACTAGGTTAATAGAGTTCTGATAGGGATTTTAGGCTAGATTATACTAGACCAGAGCATGGGTATCGCTAACATCTACTTGCAATTAGGAAAAACCAAAGGTTCTTAATAAAAGACTACATAATGTGTAATGGTATGTACTTCATGAGGAAACCCGCACATTAGTTAACCAAAGGTTATATAGGCTCTTTTAAATCCATATATAGATTCCTATAGCTACAATTGCATGATTTTGTTATGCTTAAAAGGTCACTTAATTTTTCAATCCTACTTAGGAACTTTCGATATCGTACTAGCTCTACACTTTAATTGCCACATTAGGGCTAAGCTGAGGTGATACCTTCTTGAGTAGGACAATCTAGTTTTATGGAGTCACCAATTATAGTCCCATGTACTCTACACAATGCCTAACTCATAGTGTTAACTTTATAACAAGGGATTTTAGGACAACAAGGTCAAGTGTCTAAGGTTCAAGTAATGAAAGGATTATGCTTCTATTATACTTCGCCATACCTGATTTACTACTACAAGCGTCCATACATCATCTCCACTCATTGATGAGAATATAGATTATGATCTGTAGAATCCCTTAGAATATATATAAAAAGTAAAGAATATATGTACATGTGTAGAACTTCTTCTAGTCTTTCTCCTTAGAATCCACATGTGTAACTTCATGCTTCAAGTGAAATCAGTAAGCTCAAAACTATTAACCACTTCTCTTGTTACTTTGATAATTCCACCATCTAAGTACCTCCTTTTTTCCAAATTAGTCTTCATGATTCCCATTCCATTTAACATCACTATGTTTCTAAAATTACAATAGTATGAGTTCTTACACACTTAGTAGAATAATCAATGAAGTGCATGGTTTTGTTTACTCTCCCCGGTTTCTCCTCCCTTTAATTTTTTTTCCTTAATCCTTGGTGGTCCTCAATGACTCATGTTATCTTATCTTTTTGTAAACCAAAAACGGAAATCTTTCTCACCTCATTTCTTTTCATTCCTCCCTTTTTTTCTCATTATATAAGCAGTATATCACATCTTGAAAAGAATACGTCAGTTAGCCCACAAAACTAACAAGAAATGATGTATCTGTGTAACTTCTGTCCCTTGAGATTTCTGTAATAAGCAACTTGTCCTTAAGGTCTATCCTTTTTGGAATTCCAATATGCTTTTACGGTCTATTTCAACTTCATAATGAACATATAAGACCTTAAAATACAACATGTAACCTCAAATCTCTACACAATTTTTTTTTCCCTACATGCTTTGGAAATCTCCGAACACTTATCACTCTTATTGATTAGGACATGTCTCCTTCTATGACTTTAGTCAATAGCCCAAAGTCATAGTGTTCCTCAAAACTCATGTCCAAGGATCCTCTACGTTTTTATTACATAACTGTAGAGCATGCTTAACATGCAATGACTTAGATATGTGTACTTAACCTACATAATCTTACATCAATTTTGGAATTGGTTAATGATAACACCCACAACATCCCTTATCTTTTCACAAATGACCCATGTGATAGTGAGTAGCGTACCACAACCTATCTATCTAATGTCACATAATTCATGGAGCTAAATGGCAATTCAAAATCAACTGTATATAACACTTCTATACCCTAGGGTTAGGGACGTTAGTGATTTTAAAATTTTGGAGTGAAATGGACAGAGTTCTACCTAAAAACTGACTATAACATAGGCCTAAAACCTTACATTATGTCCCTGCAATAATAAAACATTAAATATATAACCAAACAATCTCGACGGCTGCATGCCGGAGACCACAACTCTATGGGCCATACGCCCAAAGTATACCAAGTATAAAGTTCAATAAAAAGAAAAAAAAAATAGAAGTTACAGCTTGACGAATCACACATCAGGAGCATTGGGTACTGCATCCCAAAAAAATAATTAACTCCAACTAGACTAAATAATCGAATGTACTAATGGGTGGCCCACATATCCATTCAGAGCAACTGCTATTCCATACACAATACATGAACTATAGTAATTAACTTACATATGCTCAAGAGCTTAAAAATAGATCAATTTACATCATTCGATTCATAAATCTGTGTGTGTGTGTGTGTCTGTGTCTGTGTATATATATATTTGTATATATATATAACTCCTTTTCCAAAGCAAACAGAAGGTTTCGAATTGGGTTACGTGAACCGACTTCTACTTATCACTTCAAGAACTTGGGAAAAGGGAATTTGCAACTACATGCTCAGTGAGTGATTCTCAACCCCAGGAAAACCAAATAGTTGCACATAATACTTTTAAGCAAAAATCAAACATAATTTGATATTTAATATCACAAAATAAACATTTAAGGTCCCCCATATTCATCAATATCTCAATAACCTTCAGAATTCAAATGGCATCCCTTCCCTTATTCTACTCCACACCCAAGAGTTCTCAACTTGCCCAACCTATGACTCTTGTAACTTAGCAGTGACAACTTACTTAACATCACATAATACACACAGACGATTAATAGCAAGCCGCCTCATACCAGAATCCAGGCATTGAGAACAGTAGGTCGTTCAGTTTACACATAAGCACTTAACATCGAAGAGTTTAGTTCGTAACAAAATCTTTTTGTAAAAAAAAATGGAATTAACACAAACAAGGATAGAACCTTTATTTAGACCACATTAAGCATTTATAAAAGAACCAATCCCTTTATAGTGAGGCCATTTACACTTCCACAAAAGCCTTTTTTAAAGGATACATGCAAATTTCCAAACAGTTGCACTAGCATAATCCTTAAACGAGGAGTTATCAGCTGATATTGAGTAAGAAAGCATTTTCTGGGCATCGGATTCACACATTAGTACTCTTATTCAGGTGAGTTTCATAACTCATGGCTCATAATCTCTTAAGGGCCTCTCATAATCCGTAAGCATTTATCCTTGTCAGGATCTTCTAGGGTTTTCACTTCTGAGTCTACTCCCTATATGTTAGGGTTCCTACATACTGGGTCTAATCCCTGAACATATGTTCTACCATTGTCAGGGTCCTCTAAGGTTCCCACTTCTGGGCCTGCTCCCTAGGAGCTCACTAGCACTATTCACTTTACCTAAAACATTTAGATGCATCTCACTTTAAACACATTTTGCGTCAAACGTCCCATTAAATCACAACGATGACATTTCCATTCTTAAGAAGGCTAAAAGGATGAAATTTAATAGAGAAAGAGAAGAGAGCTTAGTCTTAAACTAGCAAACTCCATAATTTTGTACATGGTATACACTAAGCTAGCCTAAGTTATTCTCCCCCAATTGGTGTTTTGGCCCCAAATAGAAACCCTAAAAACAGCTAAAGTAGAAGTCCCTAAGATAGACTAAAAGATGCCTCAAATAAAGTATAAATTCTGTTTAAATAACCCGAAAACAGGCAAAAAGCACGATTGTGTTTCGAAGTACGGGTACCCATGCACTTTTGAAACTGGCAGATTGTATAGGCGTGCACTTTTGCATGGCTGCTGACGTGAAGCTTTAGGAAATAAGATCGGAATCTGCACGTTTCTGCATGGTCGTTTCTTAGTGCACGACCAACCTTGCACTTTCTTATACTCTCTAATCTTACTGTTTGTGCCCTCAAAACTTCATTGAACATATTTTCTTCCTCAAAAATCATCCCCATGGCTTTCCTCTGCATCAACATTTGTGAATTTCTTATTTTGTTCATAACATTTCCTAAAAATAAGGAAAACACTTCTTCAAGAACAATATGAACAAAATGAAGCACATTTAACCCTTTCTCATCATAATTCAACATAAAAATATGGGAACAGAGGGGTCAGTAAGGTCAAAATAGAGGTTTATCAACTCCCCCATACCTAGCTTTTGCTTTTCCTTCAGTAAAATAAAGAAAAACTAACCTAAGGACCGAACTTACTTCCGTAGGAATCACAATTGCATTTTGTACATGCAACGAGCCCTTTAAATCTCTTGGTTTCCCAAGTGGATGCATGAGGTCTCATGACGGTTTGTAGAAAATATACCGATAAAATCTTGGAGAAGCAAAAGAAAAATAGACAGAAAATGAAAAATCTTTTTGGGTTTACCAAAAAAAAAAAAAAATATATACAAGGGAGAAATTATATACATTCTAACCAACCAAATCACTATTGTAACACAGATATTAGAGTGCATACATGGAATGTATACATCAAGACTCTCAATCCCATGGATGACATCAAAGCACCAACTTTTTTGAAAGTGGAAGCAAAATGACTACGTATATAAACAAGTGGGAAAGTCAATCGTGGAAGGCTAATGGAAGGCTAAGACCCTAAAATAATGATGAAGTATAAACAAAGACAGAATTGTGCAACTATAGTGAACTGTCATGGTTAGCATTAGGGCCTAGAATGACACTCTTAGAACAAATATCTATCATGTATATCATACTTGTATGCAAGCTAATAGTTAAGGTGCAAGGCATTACAGTCAATCAAGATAGTACATAACTCCTAAAACCTCTAAAATTTTTTTTTAAAAAAAAAATCTCTTTTTTTTCATTTTCAAAAGTTTGAAGCATGGTTTCTCCTCTCTACACCTAGTGACCTTGTCCATAAGTGTACAGGTGTTGTAGTTTAGAAAAGATATTGTTCCACAGAGACCAAATGTAGTCTATTGGGTTTTGTCCTATAAAAGTGCTAAGCAAGCAAATTTCAATAGGTGTTTCCATAACGCTGTAATCTAATTGAAAAATTCAATCAATTTAAAATATTTAGGGATTTGTTTTGCCTAGTAAGGATGTAGATCAATGGAATATAACATGCATTTGATCCATATTGGGAGATTGAAAGGGGTGTAATTGTATTTAGAATTCAATCTTTTCTTTTGAAATAAATTGAATTGTCGAAAATAACCAATTGTGATTCTTTCAAATGTCCTTGTTTAGTCTAAGTTATGGATTTTTAATAGCTAAAGTTTCTCTTCACAAGCAAATCTTTCTCAATTATTGCTAAGTCAAGTCCTATATTGTCGATCAAACAACAAGTTCCACCTTTCAGTCTTTTACTTAACTATTTATAATTAGCTACAAAATTTGGCCAAAATTCACTCACAACAATCTCACACACAAGATAGAATTCACCAAATTCCAATCAAGAACAAGAACAACTAAATAAAAATTAGAGATTCCAATATCAATACTTGGCTAACAATCCCTAGATAGAGAAAACTACCTGCACATATTGGAAATAACAAAAACTAAACAATGTTTGAGAGAAGAAAACTTAGCACAATAGGAGATCCTCTAAGGGTTTCCTAACTTTCCAAGGGCTCCAAACCAGCAAGCACTTTTTCACAACTTTTACTCTTAAACTCAAAACTAACTAAGAAATCTAAAACTAAACTAAGAAAATAAAAAAGAATTGAAGAGATTAGAAAATATAAGTTCTCTTTTGTTATATGTCTCTTCAATCTGTTATGAAATGGATCTATCTAAATAAGAACACGATCAGCCCTAGCCACACGATGAAGAAAAACAAAGAGACTTATAGTTATGGACTCACCACGGATAGTGGCCTCCCCCACGTACCGTGCATGGTGAGCTCTGTATTGACATTCTTACGTTCTTCCTTCCTTCCATGGGCATAGAGATTTAGGGGTGTCTATATGAGGTTAAGCTACGCTCATTTAGGGGTTAAATCTGGAGTAAAATGGTCCAAGAATCTATAAAAACAGAAAAGAACCATACTCGAGCGTAAAACAGAAAAAGGAGTACATAATATAGCATAAAACACATAATTCTCCCTAAAAATGGTACAATATGACCTCAAAATAGAGTGCACTTTAAGGACTTATCACCTAGATCTCACAATGTCCTTATAGGGAGTCAAGGGATCACCATAGCAACAAAACACATATTACATAAAACAAACCCACAATAAGAAATATAAAAAAATAGAGAGAAACCCAAAAAGGGAGAAAGATTTATACCAAAAAAAAGAAGAGAGAAAATAGGGAACGAATTACCAAGATAGGTGCTGAGGACGCCTGTATTATCATGTTCTCAAGATAGGGCTGTGGGAGGCAGGAGGAGCATTACCTATTCCTCTGTATCACTTAAGACTTGGGTCTCCAGCTCAGACTTCGTCAAAGCTCTCTGGATTGTATCACGTGCTTATACATGCACATGGGGGGGGAATATAACACAAATGGTTAGCACCCTCTTAACCTTATCAAAACTAAGAAAAAATTAAAAGAATGATTAAAGAAAGGGGTCCACCTTATTTTTTACGGCATGCCTTCTAGGTATGCACAATAAGGGTTAATGGAGGAAACATACCTCCTAAAATCACCTAGGAATGCACATAATATGTCCACATAAGGGGGATGGAAGGTAATAAGGGAGATAGGATACGGACATATTCAAGGAACTCAACAAGAATGGAATTCGTGGACCTGGGGCTAGGAAAGGCACCAACAGCTGCATCATCACCACATGACTCCTCTAAAGGGCTCTCCTTTAAATATTACTCAGCTAACACAATTTCTTTTGACCAAACAAGTGAATCACCCTTATCATAAGGACGAACATCATCCCTAAAAGGCTCACCCACCTTAAGCCCCATGCACTGAGCTAAAAGGAGTAGAGAAATAGGTAAGGTGAAGACACCCTCAGCAGTGTCTCTAGGGGTGCTAGGTGAGGATGAAGCCACAAGCGAAAATGGAGTCAAGGGAGCATCATTGCTCTAAGTTAGTCAAAGCTCTGTCAACAATAAAATCAGACTCTAGTGGAAAAGAAGACTTATCATCATCACACAAACTAACCTCAAGTCTAGAAGAAGGTAGGCTAAGGTTGATCTCATGTGATGGTTGATTCTCCCACAAATAATTTTCAAACTTAGCAATTTGCTTATTCATTGTCTCTATCATGTTATTTAATCTAACAAAATCTTCATCAGAAATCACATAATAAGGACAAGAATTCACATTTTGATTAGAAGATTAGTAGTTACAACATACAACATAAGCGTGATAAGGATGATGATGATGATAAAAATCTCTAAATTGATCAACACAAGGAGATTGGGCATGCAAATTATAGGGATTAAGGGAAGCATACACAAAATGCTCACTAGTATCTTCATGTTGCTATTGGTGCCAAGCTAAAGACTTAAAGCAATCCCACATTATATCAGTCGTTACACTGCAAAGACCACCACTTATAAACTCCTATATAGTTCAAAAATTCAGCAAGCACACAGTTTTATCATTGTAACACTTATACGTGTTGATCCTCAGGGATGGATTATGAAATTAGACTACAAGAACTAACATAATATCGCAAACTTCATTGACAAAAGTCAATTATGCTTATCCCTAATTGGGAGAGTGGTTAAAAGTCAAAATAGAAATAGCATCTTAAAAAAACAACATCCAAGCATATCACAAGTAAGAATTAGTAAGCTAATCGATTGGACTTTAAACAATTTTACCCAGGTTACGTTGCAAGGTAGAGAAGAATGAGCGATGCTTATCAAAACTGAGAACTATATTTACATGAGTAGGGCAACTTATAGTAGGGAAACAATAAAGAACGGAATCAAACAAAGTGATAAAACTCACCAATTCGAACCCAAATCGGATGTTCAATCCAAAAGCTTGTAAATTCAACACCCTAAAAAGAACTAAAATCTCTCACTTGCATTAACCAAACATTGAAGTCAATCACAAATATGAAAATCTAAAAACAGAATCTGAACTAAGAAAGACAAGAAAAAAGTATGAAAAACCTAATCTACTACTCCCTACGCGCTATCCTCCCCTTCCACTTTCTTGCTCCTATTATAGCCCAAAACCATTACTTTACACTTGATTACTGCAATTACACTTGAATTAAACCCAAACCTGTAATCGCTGAATTG
Source organism: Carnegiea gigantea (assembly GCA_029747015.1). Lineage (NCBI taxonomy): Eukaryota > Viridiplantae > Streptophyta > Magnoliopsida > Caryophyllales > Cactaceae > Carnegiea > Carnegiea gigantea. The sequence continues at coordinate 79,748 of JAKOGI010002077.1, forward strand.
ATGGAATGTAATGGGATAATGATGATGGAGGGTAACAGTTCCTTTTACTAATGGTGATAATGAAGGTGAATGAAGGAATGAGAAAAAAAAAGGAAAAGAAATTAAGCAAGGATGAAGAGGGGCCATAGTTTGGCTCGACTTGTTCTTCCTTTTTCATAAATGCTCCCAACAATTCTTTATTTACCAACACTTTTTATTTGATTTTTCAAATGCCTACAAAACAAAGAAAATAAATTAAAATTCTAATTTAATTATTTATTTCGAGAAAATATCGGACAACAAAACGGTATAAATTGACATAATATCTTTTTGAACAGGTCTCATGGGTTATACCTTTAAGCACAACTTCATATATTTTCCATTTTTCATGCATGAAAAGCGTATATTGCACATGATAATTGTTCAATCGAAACAAATATTACCGGAAAGGATCATGCTCAAATGGAGGAAAATGGAAAATGGTCATTCTTTTTTGTCAATTTTCTAGTTTTTTAATTTTTAAAATTTTTTTTTCCCAATTAAAGGCCTATTCTCAAATGCTCAACTAGGCTTTAACATTGAAAATCAACAACTTCCCGGCAATGATGCCAAGAATTTGTTGAGTTATAAATGACCGTAAGTGCACGATGTACCTATATATAGCAATTACTGAGTACGGGTCGTATGCACAAGGAGTTATGTTTTCAACCACCAAAGGTAACTCAAGCGTGTCAATCTAGGGAAATCAAGAAGGTGATAGGAAGACAAACTAAACTACCAAGGCAAACAAAAAGGACTTTGATTATAATTAAACCTAAGATTAATTAACAAATCGAGTCAAACATTGACCTTCCCAAGTTATGATAGCATTCATAGGTGATCGGTTGCAACATGAAAGCTGACAGAAGCCCTTCTTTAAGGGTCAAAGAATAGTTTAATTGTTCTAACTACCTATTTTCATGGGGTTAGCCAATTACTAAACAAGATTAGCAACCTTGGATGTAGTTTAGTTTCAACGTATTTTCATGTCCAAATGCTAGTTATCCTCTCTACCCATGTTAGACAATCAACCTCACCATTCAGTGCAAATCAATTACCCAAAAACATGGATGAAAACTCTTTCAAGTATTTCATCGAGCACTTGGTGGGCATGCAAGAAAACTCTAAATCCAAGCACAAGCAAGGTAGGTTAATGCTTAAACAAGATCAATTACCCATCCAAATGGCCAACCATAACCAAAGTACACAACTTTAATAAAAAATAATAAACATAAAAACACAAGCATAATGATGAACCATCAAAATAGCAAACAAATTGAAAAGCGTGAAATTAAAGAGAGAAAAAGAAGAGAACTTAGTCTTGAACGGCAAACTCCACAAGCTTGTACATGGTATATACTAATCTAGCCTAGGTTATTCTCCCCCTAATGGGGTTTTGGTGGATAATAGAAACCCTAAAAATTGTTGAACAAGAAGTCCCCATAAGACTCTAAAAGATGTCTCAAATAATGTCTGCTTAAATAACACGAAAATAGATAAAACCTATGGTTGTAATTCGAATTTTGAAACTAGTAGACTTCATGGTCATGCACTTTTACACGGCTGCTCGTGCACTGCTTCCGAAAACAAGGCTGAAATCTGTAGGTTTCTGCATGGTCGTTCCTTAGTGCACGACCAACCATGCACTTTCTTGTGCTCTTCAGTCTTGCTCTTTTTGCCCTCAAAAATTCATCAGACCTCTTTTCTTCCTTAAAAATCATCCTCATGGCTTTCCTTTGCATGAACTGTTGTGAATTTCTCAATTTCTTGACCACACTTCCTAAAAATAAGAAGAAAATTTCTTTAAGCACAATATGAACAAAAGGAAGCACATTTAACCCTTGCTCATCATAATTCAACATTAAAATATGGGAAAAGGGGGTCAAATAGGGGGTTAAATGATATTAAAATAAAGGTTCATCATTTTCCCTACATCATTCCTTTTTCAATGATGTGGGGGTCACATACACACCCAACCAACAATCTCATATCATTTTAGCTCTTTTCCTTGGTACCACCATCTTTGTTAAACTAGGTAACCACTGCTATTTTCATTACTTAGCTAACTTGCTTGATCTAGATAGAGTGAGGTACTTGAATAAAGGAGTGGCTGTGTATGCCACACTTATTCTGGGCATGTCGAGTGGAGTCCAGATGACTTATACAACTCAAGACAAAAAGAACTCCTATTTGCCTCTCGGCTGTTTGTAGAGGGTGATGGAGCTAATAATCCCACAACCGTTCTATTCCACTTCTCAATTTGAAACACCCACCCTAATCTCATTATTCTTTTTGCAGCTTTAGTTCTATAAATATTTTCCAGAGTTATCCCCTGGATCTTTGGAACATAACCATTTTTTTGCTACATTTTCGTGGATGAAAGATAATTAAATTCTATGAATGTTTCGATGGGGAAGTTTGCAATGCCTTTAGAGAGGAATAAATAACTTAACCATGGTATGATAGCTGGTATTGCTTTTTATTGTTCACACTTTGTTGTGATAGTAGTGCTTTCTAGGCTATCTTGCACCTGTTATGTGCTTATACGGTCTCCTTTGAAATTAAGACACCCTGAAATCAAGGTAGCCCACTATTACACCCAGAGATGTATCTTGATAGATGGTCCTTTTTGCTTTATTTAATACTTCGATGAACAAGTATCACCTCAATGCCTTCACTAATGGCCTCCTTAAGTTGCAATGGATCCTCTGCGCTCTATGTTTTGCATTAGAATCTTGTCTATAGTAGACAAGGTGGAGATGAAGGTCAGCCGTCATTGTGTTGACTTCATCGATAATAAAGGTGGCTATATGGCATATCTTCGGCGCGATTATGAAAAATTTGGCAATCTACTCCCCATGTCTTTCATTATTTGACATTTAAGTCATATTATGACCTACTTGGTAATCAACTACCCCCATTTCTTTCATTTTTTGACATTTAAGTGGCATCATTTTTACCTTGCTTTTCTCTTCTGGACATGGGTGTCGATGTTCTAATGCCCAACTTAAACATCAACGTAGTACCAAAGGGAGAACCTGAGTAGTATGTTGAGATTCCACTGGTGCTGGAGTCTAAGTGCCTCGAGCTTCCCTTTCCTCCAACATTTACGGGGGTAAGTATATTACCTTCTTTTCTTTCATTAGTCGATTTCTTACACAAAATTATTGACCTCCCTCATTTACTATAACTAGCAGCAATTAAGTATGATGGTGTTGAATATATTTAGTTTTGATGATAACAAATCCAAGAGTAACATATTTGTCTAAGCAATGTTGTTCCAAACAAGCTCTCCAAACAGGGCCTAATACACCGTTGTTCCTACACCGCTGTTTGTGATATTTTATTAACCTGGTGGCTAAATGTTGAGAACAAATCTTAGGAACAGGTTCCTAGCTTCAGCGACACAAGATCAGCAAACAACACATGGTTTAAGTCTTGAGGAACATTCAGCTACACAAGATCACCCAAGGAATCAAGGTGACCAAGGTGTTTTAGAGCAGCATATTCACTCTTGACAAGACAACTAATTCTTACAAGGAGTCTTGGTTAATTTAGTTTTTATCTTTTAGACTCTTGTTAATATGCCAATCTTGAAAGTATCATTTTTAGCACTTCTTGAAAACGGTTTTTGAAAAGTTGCTTTGGGACACCATTTCCAAACAACCCTGCAAACAGGGTGCCTAGGGTGTTCTCAAAAACTACAGCAGCTACATTAATCTTATCTGGAAATTTGCTTCAGTTGGCTGCCAAATCTAAAAAGATTTGTTTTGAATTTGGAAAAAAAATTGCAAAACCGTTTTTGCTAAAGATTTCTCTTGAAAGATTCTTATCCCTTATTTTTAGGTCTTGATTGAATTTGGGATAAATCAAGATTTTATCCTTTTCAAGCTAGATTACTCGGCCAAGATATTTTAAGAAAATCTTCTCTCCTCTCTTAGCCGTTGGAAATCTTTGGTGAATCTTCTAAGCGATTAAAAATAGAGGATTTTCCCTATCTTTTGAAAAGAATAGTCGTTGGGTTGTGCGTTTAAATATTAAAATTCTCTCTCCCATTTGACAATCCGGTTTTTACAAAGAAGTAAGAGATTTTTAGAGCTGAATTTCAAAGAGAAAAACCGTGAGAAGATTGTGCTTAACTGAGCTTTCAATTTCTTGGCATAATAGGACTTCATTGTACCTTACATCTGCTTAAGTCAGAAGCACCCCAGTAAGGTGTTTTGTACCCCTGTTCTCAGAACAGAAAGTGAGTGAGTGTGTCCTCAGTCGTGTGGACTTTGGACGTGTCCTATCTGGTGAGATTGGACGTGGTGTAACCTGTCTTAGGGAAGAAGGTTACGTGGGTTACAAGTTGTAACAAGGAGTGTTGCTTTTGTAACGTTTTCAGCCCGTTAGTGAAGTGGTTAAATCCTACACGAGGTAGGTCGTGGTTTTTCACACCTCAGTTGGGCTAGAGGTGTTTTCCACGTAAAAATTGTGTGTGCTTTATTTCCGCATTTATTACTTTGAATTTCGCTACTGAATCAATTGAGAACAACCGCTACAAACAAGGCGTAAGGTTGTTTGTGATTTATAAACAATCTCTGCAATCAAGTGCTACGGTTGTTTGTCAGTTATTAGGCGAAAATCGACCACCACAATTCACCCCCCTCTTGTGGTTGTGTACTCTTGGAATTCAACAAGTGGTATCAGAGCGGGTTCTCTCAAAAGGGCTAACACCTTGAGAGATTCTGAAGATGAGTACACCACAAGGAATCCTTGAAGGGCAATCCATTACTCGTCCACCCTATTTCAACGGCCAACATTATAGTTGGTGGAAGAATAGGATGGAGAACTATATTCAGGCAGAAGATTATGAATTATGGATGCTCATCAAGAACGGGCCCCTTGTTCCCACCAAGGTGCTTGAAGATGGTAAGAAGGTTCCCAAGGAACCCATAGAGTTTGATGGTGAAGACTATAAGAAAATGGAAAAGAATGCCAAGGCCAAGAAGCTATTATATTTTGGCCTAGGTCCAGATGAATATACACGTATCTCGGAGTGTGAGTTAGCTAAGGAGATATGGAATGCCCTCCAAGTAGCTCATGAAGGAACAAGTCAAGTCAAACAATCACGCATTGAGCTACTTATGAGGCAATATGAGCTGTTTGATATGGGTGATCGTGAGAACGTGATGGATATGTACACACGCTTCACCCACATAACAAACGAGCTAAAATCCCTGGGAAAATCCTTCACCACAGAAGAGCTGGTGAGGAAGATTCTAAGGATTTTGCCTCGGTCTTGGGAAGCGAAGGTGACAGCCATCCAAGAAGCTAAAGACATGAACAAGATCACCCTCGATGAGTTGATTGGCAATCTTCAAACCTATGAACTCAGAAAGAACTCACAACAAAAAGAGGAGTAGAAGAAGGATCGTGGGCTTGCCTTGAAAGCACAAGGGGATGATGACTCTGACCTTGAGGATGAAGAGATGGCCTTAATGACAAGAAATTTCAAGAAATTCTTCAAAAAGGTCAAAGAAAATAGCAAAAGAAAAGACTTCAGTAAGTTCAGAAACACCCCCCGAGAACAGTTCACAGGGTGTTTCAAGTGTGGCAAACCAGATCACATTGTGAAGAACTGTCCACTACTTCGAGAAGAGCAAGAGCAAGAACACCCCAGGAAACAAGGTAGAAAACAAGCTGCAAGCAGTTCTGGGAGACGATTCTCGAAGGCTATGCTTGCTGCCTGGGGAGATTCCTCTGAGGATGAAGGTGAGTCTGAAACTGATGAAGGTGCTGTAGCTCTCATGGCACAAAGTGACACGGATTCAGATGATGAATCAACAAATAGTCTTACTGATCTCAAGAACAAGGTACATGGTCTCAATAAAGCAACTCTCGAAGAACTTTTGTATACCTTGATGGATACTTGTGCTGAATTGAAACGAGATGTCCGAGACCTAGAACTAGAAAATGAGATCCTTAAAAATGAAAAACTGGGCTTACATGAAAATATTAATACGCTCAAAGAAAACCTCTTTATAAAAGAAGGAGATTATTCTCGAATGGAGGAAAAACTCTTCGAGGTGGAAGGAATGGTTGAGTCCTTGCTTAGGGAGAACAAGGGTTTGCATGCTAATATAGAAAAACTGGAAACCGAGCTTATCACAACCAAGCGCTGGAACAAGTCCTCACAAGCCCTTGATTGGTTAAACACTCACCACAGTCGAAACAAAAAGGGACTTGGATATAAGCCTAAACGAACAGTTTACCCAATTCATAGAAAGTATGTGGGATTACCTGAAAACATTGTTTGCTTTCATTGTGGTAAAACTAGTCACTATCGATATTCATGTCCTCTGAGAAGGTATGTCATTGAAAAAAATGAAAGGTATGTGAAACAAATCTGGATTAGAAAAGATGAGCTTTACTTGTCTAAAAGAATGGGACCCAAGTGGATCTGGGTTCCCAAAACTAACCTGTGATTTGTTTTGCAGGCTGAAGTGAGAGAGAACAACCCCACAAACAACCCAGCAAACAGGGTAAGAAACACCCTGTCAAACAGATCAGAAAACAACCTTGAAAGCAGGCAGCTGTGGTATGTTGATAGTGGGTGTTCGCGGCATATGACTGGAGAAAAATCAAACTTTCTCTCACTTACAGCTTCAACCGGTGGGAGCGTGGCTTTTGGCAACGGCAAGTCTGGGACAATTGTCAGTGTAGGCAGCATTGGTAAAACTCTCTCCCACTCAATTGATAATGTGCACTTAGTTGATGGTTTAAAGCATAATTTACTAAGTGTGTCCCAATTGTGTGACAAGAACAACCTAGTGGTGTTCTCACGAACACATTGCTTGGTTGTCAATGTCAACATAGGAGATGTCGTATTAAGGGGGAAGCGACATAAAAATGTTTACAAAGTATGTATTTCCACTCTTCCCCAAAACAACCTGACTTGTTTGAGTGCTGTGAATGATGACATAATGCTCTGGTACAAGAGATTAGGTCATACAAGCCTTACTCTTTTAAACAAACTTGTTTCAAAAGACTTGGTTATTGGACTACCTTCCATCAAATTTAATGATGAGAAGGTATGTGAAGCTTGTGCAAAAGGCAAACAAGTCAGATCTTCTTTTAAATCGAAAAAATGTGTAAGCACTACCCGACCTCTAGAATTATTACACATTGATTTGTGTGGTCCTATGAGGATAACTAGTAGAGGTGGGAAAAAGTATGTGCTTGTTGTAGTGGATGATTACTCTCGATTTACTTGGACCTTGTTTTTGGCATCCAAAGATGAAACCTTTGAGAATTTTATTGCCTTTCTCAAAAAGGTTGAAAAGAGAGTAGGACACTCCTTAATTAGCTTGAGATCTGATCATGGAACCGAGTTTGAAAATGCAAGTTTTATCAACTATTGTAATGAACATGGTGTTGATCATAACTTCTCAGCTCCAAGAACACCCCAACAAAATGGGGTGGTTGAGCGCAAAAATTGCACCCTGGAAAACATGACCAGAACAATGCTTATTGCTAGTGGTCTTCCTAGGTATTTCTGGGCAGAAGCATTGAACACCTCATGTTACATTATAAAACTCCTTATGAACTTTTCAAGGGCAGAAAACCCAATATTATGCACCTAAGAACATTTAGTTGTAGGTGTTTTGTGCATAATAATGGGAAGGATGCCTTAGGAAAGTTTGACCCTAGGAGTAATGAGGCAATATTTCTTGGCTATTCTTCTCACAGCAAGGCATACAAAGTCTTTAACAAAAGGACCTTGTGTGTTGAGGAAAGTGTGCATGTGCTTTTTAATGAATCTAACTTGTTGAGTGAGAATGATGCACAGGAAGATGAACTTGAATTAGGTCTTGTTCGAAAAGAAGTGTTGCTCCAAGATAAACGAGGTAAGAACACCATGGAGAAAACAACTCCTGAAGGTGTTCCTCAGAACAGCAGGCAAGGTGAACACCAAACAGGGGGAAACACCGTTGAACCCTGTTCGGGACCATGTTCTTCAGGAACGGCTTACAAACAGGTGCAGAAACAGGCTCAGGAGATGATCGTAAGCTTGATATTACGACTAGAGTAGAGCATGGGTCTGTGGATCCTCTTACTCCACGACCATGGAAGTACCATAGTTCGCACCCCCTTGATCAAATTCTGTCTGATATTAACAGTGGAGTGCAAACTAGGTCTAAGCTTAAGAATTTCTGTGCTTTCTATGCTTTTTTCTCTAATATTGAGCCAAAGAGTGTGAATGAAGCTCTTGCAGATTCAGATTGGGTCACGGCAATGCAAGAAGAGCTCCATCAATTTGAAAGAAACAAAGTATGGCACCTTGTACCTAAACCTGCAGAGAGAACAATCATTGGAACCAAGTGGGTGTTCCGAAACAAACTGGATGAGTCAGGAACAGTCACTAGGAACAAGGCACGGCTGGTTGTTCAAGGGTATAATCAAGAAGAAGGGATCGATTATGAAGAAACCTTTGCACCAGTTGCTAGAATTGAGGCTATTCGAATCTTAATAGCCTTTGCAGCTCATATAGAAATCAAGCTATATCAAATAGACGTGAAAAGTGCATTCCTCAATGGATACCTTAAAGAAGAGGTGTATGTCAAACAACCCCCCGGTTTTGAAAACAGTGAATTTCCTAACCATGTTTTCAAACTTGACAAAGTTCTTTATGGCCTAAAATAAGCCCCTAGAGCTTGGTACGAACGGTTGTCAAGTTTTTTAATTGAAAATGATTTTAGAAGAGGCAAGGTAGACAATACCTTGTTTCTAAAATCTAAGGGGGAACATTTATTGATTGTCCAAATATATGTTGATGACATTATATTTGGTGCAACTCATCATGATTTATGCAATGAATTTTCAAATATGATGAGGAGTGAGTTTGAGATGAGCATGATGGGTGAGCTTAACTTTTTCTTAGGCTTACAAATCAAGCAAACTCCAAACGGCACCATGATCCATCAACAAAAGTATATTAAGGAGCTACTTAAGCGTTTTGGGATGGAGTTGGCCAAACTTATAGACACTCCTATTTCTCCTTCAACCAGGTTGGTTATGGATGATGGGAGTCCCTCAGTTGAGGAGAAACTCTATAGGGGCATGATTGGGTCACTCCTATACCTAACCGCTAGTAGACCAGATATTGTTTTTAGTATTGGTTTATGTGCCCGTTTTCAGTCTAATCCTAAGGAAACTCATCTTAAGGCTGTGAAACGGATACTAAGATATTTGAAACATACACCCAATTTAGCCTTATGGTATCCTAGAGGTTGCCATTTTGATCTTGTTGGATATGCTGATGCTGACTATGCTGGATTCCTAGTTGATAGAAAGAGTACCTCAGGTATGGCTCACTTTCTTGGACCTTGTTTGGTATCTTGGGCTACCAAGAAGCAACATTCTATTGCCATGTCCACAGCAGAAGCTGAATATGTTGCAGCAGCTTCATGTTGTGCTCAACTATTGTGGATAAGGCAACAGCTTAAGGACTTTTGTGTTGACACTGGATGCATTCCTATTTTTTGTGATAACACAAGTGCAATTAACATTGCCAAAAATCCATGTCAACATAAAAGAACAAAGCATATTGACATTCGACATCATTTCTTGAGAGATAATGTTGAAAAGGGTTTAATCTCTATGAATTTTTGCACAACGGAAAATCAAATTGCTGATATATTCACTAAGGCACTAGCTAGAGATCAATTTGAGAGAAATAGACTGGAACTAGGGTTGGTGAGAACACCCTGAGATACCTGTTTCCAGAACATGAACTGGGTTTGGTAAGATCAACCTTTAACATCCTGTTCTCTCCCCCTGTTTGCAAATCTTATTAACAACGGATGTGATTGCATACACTCGAATTGCGTGCATTTTGTCTCCACTTATCCACTTAGTGCAGCATAAGGGGATGTACTGGAGCCGCCTTAATACCATTAAGTCCAATCAAGATCAGACGGCAAAGAACAGGCATAACGAAGAGAACAGGTACGCCCCTTAGTTGCTCGATGTGTTTTCTTTCCTTCACAAGGCACAAGCTTTTAATGCTCACACCCGTTGCAAACCGAGAAATCTTCTAAAGATTTTGGGTGCTCTCTCTCTCTCTCTCTTTATATGCCCTGTTCTCAGTTCTGCCGTTCATCTCGCACACAAGCAAAACCTGAAAACCCTGCAACAACCTTAAACCCTAATCTCTCTCTTCTAGCAACAATGGCTCCCAACAACTCCTCTCAATCAAAAGCCCTCGTTCTTGCGTCCTCAATCCCTGCTCCCCCTCGCCCAATCCTGTACAAGCCTTTCAAATTCCTGAAAAGCTTGTCCCTACAATCAGTGGGAATGGGGATGGATGATATTCCCTTCGAGTGTGGAAGGGAATTGGTGTTCCTTGTAGGGACAATTGCTTGTCCCATTAAAGTCGAGTCAGAGGGTACACTATCGGGGTCTCAAGACCAACTCTTGGAAACCCCTGAAGGGTTTAATTTTGAGCCCTGTTCTTCGGGGTTGTTTCCTGACACAGCGATAGAAACAGGGGCTGCCTCTGTCGAAGGTGTGTATGTGGAGGATCTGAATGTCGACTTCCAAGGGAAGTCGAATGAGATATCAGAGGAGAGTTTAGAGAAGGATTCTCTCTCTGAGGCTGAAACCCCCACTCCGGTCGCTCAAACTGGAGAGAAAAGGAAAAGGGTGAAAATAGTGGCCAGGCGTAGCAGAACGCCAAGAACAAGGCCACAACCAAGGTCTCAGCCCTCTCAAACTCCCTCTTCTCCACAATCCTCCAAGCCTTCTCGCAAATCTGCGAGAATAGCTTTTCAATCCTCTCACCGTATCTCCAAACCCTCTGCTCCTGTCATCGAGGAGATTTCCTCCTCTTCTACCGAGGGGTTCTCGAGTTCTGACTCTGAGAACACTACCTTCAAACAGGGGACACCGGTGTTCTCCGAGTCCTCTGAAGAACAAGCCCCTCCGAGATCAACCACTAAACCTGCTGTGAAGCCCTCTCCTGCAAAAACACCCCTCAAGCGAAAGCCCAGAACAGCCCCCCTACCAGAAGCTACCACCTCTGTTCCTGCCCCCAAACGCCCAAAGCAGTTCACTCCCTCTCCTATGTCTGACAAACATGCGCAGTTGCTTAAGCGCAATGTCGTCAGGGGGAAGGTAGTGAATGTAAGCTTTTTCGAGGAACAGGGTCTGGGGGTGTTCCTGACCAAGTTGCACGCTCAAGGCTGGCTCGACTTATTTGCAAACACCCAGCTAGGGTGTTCTGTGCCTGAGTTGGCTGAGTTTTACGCCAACTGCAGTGTCACCGAAGGGGTGGTGACTAGTTTTGTGAATGGGCAACGCATTAAGGTTGATGCGCCCACACTTGGGAAAATTTTGGGAGTACCCTCCCAAGGCTTTGACGTGTATGTGAGGGAAGACAAAACAGCCCTAGAAACAGCCAGGCTCCTAGAGGTGTCCCAACGCCTCAGTCAAAAACAGGGCCTGAGAACACCCCTCTCTGTTAAGAAGGGTGAAATGACCTCCCTGCACCAACTATTGTTTATGTTCACTATCAAGAGCATAATTCTGCGAGGTCAAGGACGAAACTCAGCTGATGCCCTCGATCAATGCCTGGTGGACTTACTAGATCGGGAAGAACCAATCAACCTCCCTGCAATCATGTTTCGCCACATAGGGCGAATTGTGAACACCACCCGGGCCCATGATCTTGGATATGGGTTTCTACTGACAAGGGTGTTTGAGCACCTTGGGATAGTGCTCACACGGCGAGTGGAGGCCCAAGTCGTTGATGAGATTGGGATTGACACTCTGCTCAGGTGTGGCTATGAGGTTGGCGAAGGGTCAGTCTCCAAACAGGGTCGTCGACCACCTCGACCACCTGTTTCTGGGCAACCTTCCATCAAACTTGAGGCTGTTTTTGAGGACAATGCTCGCCTCAAGGATGAGCTCTCAGCTGTCAAGGCTGCTCTCGCTAACGAGCAAGCCCTCTCCGCCAAACGCCATGAGGAATTGCTTGCCCTTCTCTCCACTCTTGCCCCCAGCATTCCTCCTCTGCAAACGAGACCACCCCCTGCAACCTGATTCTCTAGGCTGTTCTCTTGTCTCCTCCCGTCTTCGTTTTTGGCATTGTACTGTTTTTAATGTAATATCTCCTTAATGATGCTTCTTGCACCTCATGCTCTATATTTCTTTTCTTGCATTCATACTGTTGTTTATGCTTTTTAATGATGCCAAAAGGGGGAATAAGACCATATGAATAAAACCATATGACGTGCTCTATGACCTAACACCTAGAGGATTCCTATCAGCATCATTAAACGTTGTTAAGCTTTTTAATTTTGTCAATATGGTCACTTGGTTTGTCATCATCAAAAAGGGCGAATTTGTTGAATATATTTAGTTTTGATGATAACAAATCCAAGAGTAACATATTTGTCTAAGTAATGTTGTTCCAAACAAGCTCTCCAAACAGGGCCTAACACACCGTTGTTCCTACACCGCTGTTTGTGATATTTTATTAACCTGGTGGCTAAATGTTGAGAACAAGTCTTAGGAACAGGTTCCGAGCTTCAGTGACACAAGATCAGCAAACAACACATGGTTTAAGTCTTGAGGAACATTCAGCTACACAATATCACCCAAGGAATCAAGGTGACCAAGGTGTTTTGGAGCAGCATATTCACTCTTGACAAGACAACTAATTCTTACAAGGAGTCTTGGTTAATTTAGTTTTTATCTTTTAGACTCTTGTTAATATGCCAATCTTGAAAGTATCATTTTTAGCACTTCTTGAAAACGGTTTTCGAAAAGTTGCTTTGGGACACCATTTCCAAACAACCCTGCAAACAGGGTGCCTAGGGTGTTCTCAAAAACTACAGCAGCTACATCAGTCTTATCTGAAAATTTGCTTCGGTTGGCTGCCAGATCTAAAAAGATTTGTTTTGAATTTGGAAAAAAAAATTGCAAAACCGTTTTTGCTAAAGATTTCTCTTGAAAGATTCTTATCCCTTATTTTTAGGTCATGATTGAATTTGGGATAAATCAAGATTTTATCCTTTTCAAGCTAGATTACTCGGCCAAGATATTTTAAGAAAATCTTCTCTCCTCTCTTAGCCGTTGGAAAACTTTGGTGAATCTTCTAAGCGACTAAAAATAGAGGATTTTTCCTATCTTTTGAAAAGAATAGCCGTTGGGTTGTGCGTTTAAATATTGAAATTCTCTCTCCCATTTGACAATCCGGTTTTTACAAAGAAGTAAGAGATTTTTAGAGCTGAATTTCAAAGAGAAAAACCGTGAGAAGATTGTGCTTAACTGAGCTTTCAATTTCTTGGCATAATAGGACTTCATTGTACCTTACATCTGCTTAAGTCAGAAGCACCCCAGTAAGGTGGTTTGTACCCCTGTTCTCAGAACAGAAAGTGAGTGAGTGTGTCCTCAGTCGTGTGGACTTTGGACGTGTCCTATCTGGTGAGATTGGACGTGGTGTAACCTGTCTTAGGGAAGAAGGTTACGTGGGTTACAAGTTGTAACAAGGAGTGTTGCTTTTGTAACGTTTTCAGCCCGTTAGTGAAGTGGTTAAATCCTACACGAGGTAGGTCGTGGTTTTTCACACCTCAGTTGGGCTAGAGGTGTTTTCCACGTAAAAATTGTGTGTGCTTTATTTCCGCATTTATTACTTTGAATTTCGCTACTGAATCAATTGAGAACAACCGCTACAAACAAGGCGTAAGGTTGTTTGTGATTTACAAACAATCTCTGCAATCAAGTGCTACGGTTGTTTGTCAGTTATTAGGCAAAAATCGACCACCACAATTCACCTCCTCTTGTGGTTGTGTACTCTTGGAATTCAACAGATGGTGTGCTATTTTCATTTAGTGACTAAATCTTTTGCGAAACTCTTTACTTGCTGTCATCCTCAAGTCGATGAGGTACTTCCTCCCTTTCCATCTTTCCTCCTTTTGCATTTTATTTTTGCATATAATGCTTCTTATTTCTTGTATAAGGGGCCTAAGGATTATACTACACGAGCACCACCTCATAGGTCTCAATCGAGTAGGTGTCTCTCTTAAATGGCTGAGAAGGTGAGATCCCTCTATACTTTCCCTTAGAAATTGAACCTCTTCAAATCTATGATCCTCAAGATTCTTTTGCTACTACCTCATCCTTGGGGGAGCCCGTAGTTTCTCAAAGCTTGTATGAAGATTGGTCGTCTAAGACTATGCATAGAGAACCTCCTCATCAACTCTTACGCTCCTAGGGGTAATTCTTGTCCAAATGTAGATATGAGTAGAGCTTTGATTGATTCTGGCTTTGCATCAAATTATGCTGACTACTTTTATGGTGGACACAGTAATGGGTTCCAGAGCAATAAATACAGTTATCTTGTTAGACTCATATATGATACCATTATACTAACTTTGTAATGTAACTTACAATGAACGTATTTGGATTTTCATACCAAAAATGTAAGAGTCAACAAAATGTAAGGCTCATCCCCCATTCCCCTCCCACCACCAAAAAAGACCCAAAAACAAAAAACAACTATAAGTGTAAAAAGCTTTTAGCAGTCCTGAGCAAAAAACATCTAATTTTATTAACCATTTATTTTTAATGTACAATTAGGGGTCCAAGAAAGTAAAAAATGATGTGGTCCTTGAGAAACCCTATTGGGTTCTCTTATAGACCCTTGGGACTCCCATTCAACTTGAAATTAGAATGGCGTATTTACCGAGAAGCTGTAGAAGCCTGGATTAACCGAGGAACCTGGGCAGGTTCCTAGTCTAGCTTTGACTAGGCTTCAGTTTGCAATATTATAAAATCTACCTAAACCTAGTGTTTCATACATCAATTGCATCAACGTTTCTATGTTATCACATTATGTCTTTTTGATAGGAGCTTCTCATCATAGCTACTTGCCCTTGATTCTCAAGGTAAGCATGAACTGAAAAGTATTAGGTTGAATATTGTCATTAGCTTACGTCAGGCCAAAATCTTCAGGAATTTTCTTAGAAGTGATTTAACCTTTTGAGACCCTAGAACTCCATGTCGTTAGGTTCGGGACTCATAAACTATGCCTTCTAGTTGATGAATTTAGTGCTATTTTATGCTTTCCCCTTTACTATCCTCCCATTGTCCCTGTATCCTCAAAACACCTGTCTTCCTAATATTGTACTTTAACGAGGTGTCTTCAGTCGTAAATGATGATGATGTGGACTTTATGTTGTTGATTGTTGATTTTAAGAAAGAATGCAGCCATGCACCAAAAGGTTTACATAGGCTTTGTGCTATAATGCCCTGTCTTTCAGGTGTCTTCCTGTTTGTAGGGGGCCCTAATGGCAAAGGTCGCACTACGCTTCTCATGGTAGCGGCTAGCATCTGTCATAGCAATACTCCCATGCCTCTTGTACTTAGTGAAACCATCCTTTTACTTGAACGTCTGTGCCCTCATCTCGATTAATTTTTCTCAAGGATTCCTCTACTGCTCTAGGTAGAGGTTAGCAACTTAATGGACCATTTTGTTTCCTTTTTCTGCAGTATGGTCCTTTGTTCTATGGGTCAATGAACTCAGTCAGCCTTTTAGTGGGCCACATCCTGGTTTCTGGCTTGTCTTCCCAATTTTCTTGCTTTTTTTTTCTTTCTTTTTTGTTAGAGCTGGGAACATAGGGCGGTTCTCATGGTATATATTAATTTTCATTTTTCTTTTTTTATTTTCTATAGATCTGGCTGCTTGATCATCTTAGGCTAATTGTTGTTCCCTACAATGTTGACTCCTAACTTACATCCTAGTTTTGTCAGCGAAAGAGACTTTTCAAGGACTAGCTGGTTGCAGATTGGGTTAGCTTTTTCGAGAAATTTCCACCAATCCAATGGACTATATGCTGCTGGAATATTCTTCTCCTTATGACCCATGGAAATCATAGCGTTAATGTTTGATCCTATTGGTCTTACAGCAGGGATATATTTACTTCTTGCCAGGATATCTTTTACGACAGTGTGGTCTTAAATAGACTATTCTAAGGCTATGCTGAGTCCTTCTGGAGAGTTGGCAGAATAACGTTGCTCATGTTCACTCTTAGATGGAGTACTAACTGTACTACCCGCTCATCACTGTGTTAGGAACACCTTGCTCTACCAATGTTTCCAAATTTTACATAAAGTGGATGACCTAGCATGGTGCAGGAAAGAGGAAGGTTCTTTTAAAGAAGGAAAATATTAGGTCTTCAAAAGCTAGCAAAATGGGTGACTTGTCTCAGATTGGAAAGAAAAGGGTCAAGGATCCTTCCCTTATAAGAGAACCCTCCAAGTGATGAAGGAGAAAAAATTGAAGATAGATTAGCTTTGCTTCTTTAGATGAAATAAAGTCTTTTCTTTTCTATAGTTTTAATGATGTTTTAAGTGCACCTCAAAGTTGTATGCTTTGTAATTATTAAGGAGAAATGAAAGTGTTATTTTCAAATCATTCACTATTTCTTTTCTCACTCTTTTTTTCTCACTCTTTTTTTATTATTTTTAATTCAATCTGCTGGCCCAAATTTTTACAGAACCCAAGCAGGTTCCCTTCACAGTGGGGCCAACCCAATTTATGGTATCTACTGGGTTTGCACTGGGCTACCTACGAGGTGCTGTTGTATCCCCCCCCCATTTTTTTAGTTAAAAGGAAAAAAACAACTAGAAAAGGTGTGATAATTGGCTCGGTCTGAGCAATTAGCTTCCTATGTATCCGTGTTGGGAATTAGGCCATCATAGTTCATGTTGTTTGAGCCTAGCATGGGCCTCATAAGATTTATCATAAGCCTATATTTGGTAATTTTTTGGATAACCTGTTGTGGGCTTTCTTTTCAATTATATAGGCATAAGACTTTTTAAATTGATCGAGATTTATGTATTGGTCATATTCCTGTCCATCCAAATTTGTCAGTTTTATCGGTTCTCGTGGTGAAATGGTTTTAACTATGAATGAGACTGTCCAATTGGGCTTAAACTTTCCTCTTGGATCCAGAATTGGGACCGTAATTTCTTTTAGCTTCATATCTCCTTCTTGCAGGTCCCTAGGCCTCATCTTTTTACTAAAGGTACTCGAGATTTGGGCTTTGTACAATTGAATGTTACGCAAGGCCCGTAGTCTTCTCTCATCCATCATTACTAACTCCTCATATCGAGCTCTTACCCATTCTAATTTTGGAATCTAAATTTCTGCTATTACCCTTAATAAGGGTATGGCTATTTCAATTAGGAGTACCGCTTCTATTCCATATACTAGAGAATAGGGATTTGCTCCTGTAGAGGCCCAATTTGAGGTTCGATTCCCCCATAGGAAAAATGGTAGCTTGTCTAGCAAGTCTTTATAGTTTTCAGCCATTTTTTTAATTATTCTTTGTATGTTCTTCTTAGCTGCTGTGACAACTCTATTTGTCTGTGGCCGATACGGGAAGATTCATGATGCTGGATTTTATACTTTGCTAATGAGCTGGCCATTTCGTTCTTAAAGTGACTTCCCTAGTCACTTATTAATTCATACGACACTCATATTGACATACAATGTTGTAAATGATGAATTTTTCCACATGTTTTAAGGTGATCTTCGTATAAGATGATGCTTCCACCCATTTTATGAAGTAGTCAGTTGATACAAGCATATAATCATGTCCTCCAATTTCTTTAGGGGTCATCCTACCGTGGAAAAGTCAGTGTTGAAAAGAAAGAAGGAGGCTAATGTTTTAAGTTTGGATATAGTTGACATTTATGACATCTTCTTACATACGTCCAACAATTAGCCTCTATAGTGGACCAATAATATCACATCTGTTAAACCTTTTTTGCTAACATGGGATTGTTCATGTGTGGTTCATATTCCCCACCATGGACTTCCTTTATTATCTCACGGGCCTTATCATGAGTGACACAGAGTAAGTTAATACCCATGTCGGTCTTTTTATATAACTTCCCTTTATCCTCAAAATATTGTGAAGCCAACGTCTGTAATGCTAGCTGGGCTTTCAGGGAGGATCTAGGGGGGTTTTCCTTCTTTGTTAGGTACTGGTAGATGACATAATACCACGCGTCAAGGTTGACATTGTATACTTCTATGACATAACAATGTGTAGGTTTATCCCTTCTTTACACTCCTAATGATATAGAATGTATGCGGCCTGGAATATTGATCATTCAGGCTTGCTTTGCCAAGCATCAGCAAATTGACTCTCCTTATGGGGCAAGTAGGTATAGGTAATGTAGGTAAAGTTCTTGACGAGTTCAACCAAATAGGCTCTGTGTGGTGCTAAAGAATCACTCCTCACCTTCCATCTTTGTGATATTTGATTAATTATAAAGTTGGAATCACCATATACCCTTATGTTCTTCACCCTTATTTCAACAGCCGACTGCAACCCAATGATGCGAGCTTCATACTCTGCACCATTATTTGTAAAATCAGAGCCTAGTTTTACAGAGGTCGGGGTATATGCCCCTTGAGGTGATATAAGGAGGATGCCTATCCTAAATCTCTTTTGGTTTGAGGCCTATCAAAGTACATCATGCACATATCCTCTTCTAATTGGAGAACCCCGTCATAAGGAAAGTCGAAGATCTCTTCTTCTTTATCCTCTATTACTATATTTGTTAAGAAAATGGACACTACTCTTCTTTTGACAATTTCTGTGGAAGGTAGTGAAGGTTGAATTCTGATAATATAACCGTCCACCTAGTCTTCTTCCCATTTATTACTGGTTGCTTTAGCAGGTACTTTATTGATTCGGAGCAAGAACCTAAATCAGCCCTATACGCTAATTAGGTTCAATAATTCACTTGTTAGTGATGGATTATGTCAAATGAAGCTTCTAGAACAAGCTATCTAGAAATTTCCAATTTTATAGGTCAATTTTGAGCTACTTTTTGGAGGGTTATTAATCTTGTAGTACCTCGACATAGGTGTCATTGATTTTTTCAGGTCTCACTTTTTTGGCTTAATTTTTTAGTATCCTGAGCTATGACGTTCCAATTTTTTGCTACCTCTTGAAAACCTGTTTTAATTTTTTACTACCTCCCGTGTTCTTTTGTTTTTCACTTTTGGCCCAAAACTCTTAGAAATTGTAGAAAGACCTTTAGAATTGGGTAAAATGTGCGAATAAGTTATTTTTAGTGTTTTTGTCAGGAAATATACTTGTTTTGAATTATTAAACTTCTTATAATGACTTTATTGGTACTACTTATCACAATCTACTACTTATATCTTAGATATTATACTTTTTGTGGTTATAGGCCCACTATACTTAGCAAAAGAATTAAAACTTAATTAGGGAGTTTCAACCATTACCTGAACTTAGTCAACATTGGACCTTGGCATTCCTCCAACTTCCAGTTTACAGAGAATGCTAATCTCAACCACATCTATGTTAGATCAGGCACAGCATAAATCCGCTTCATTTTCTACCTCAGACAGTAGTCACTAATCAAGTTCTATATATTTTAAAGGATAGTGAAACTTTAATCAAGAAATTATAATATTTAAGACATTAGGTTCAATTGAATAATGTTCCCTACTGGGAAACGTCTCTTATTAAAAGCTTGAAAGTGGAAATATTACAATCAAGAGATTTAAGAGGGACTTAAAATATTAAGATCATCATCTATGCTTGCTCATAGAGAAATGGAGAATCCCAACTTCTCTTTTACTCAAGAATGCTCAAATGATCGTGTCCCTTCTTAGTGCTCATCCTCACCTTTTATGGAGGGGATGGCAGTACAGAGGATGCCCTAGTAACTACAGTATGAACTGCTTTTACACATGGCCACAGTAGACTGCCTTGTTTTATAGACCTGACACTTATCAAAATAGTACAATAATGGAGCATTCAGAGTCTTTTCATAATCACAAGACTAGTCATCATTATTGAGATTGTGTACGCCTTCATCTCCAATAATGTATTTCATATAATCTTTATCCGAATAATCATCAGAATCTTCATCACATGAAGATGCTCTGGATCCCATTTCTCAAATAATTCAAGAAGATATTTCTTTTATTTTTCTGATAAGAATTTTCCAGCTCCAACATCAAAGAGATAATCAAAGATATCTTCTGAAATAACTCCTTCCACTTTCATGTATTCATTAAACTCATTGTCAAAGGCAAAAGTAGTGTTTTCGCAATGCATTAATGTTTTTCCTCATTCAATTAAGGCTGAACTTTGATAATAAATATTGTGAAACTGATGGCTCTTGCTAAAGTAGGATCAATAACTAATTCTCACCGTTCTGAAAACCATTCTTGTCATTGATCATTAGGATCGTTGAAATCAACAATTTGAACAAGATAATGAGCTGGTTTGGCTTTTGCATTTTCATACTCAATTAGTGCACAATGTACTTCCTCATCTAGGCATCTATTATATGGAATTTTTATTGGACCATCAGGAGATGTAAGAATCCAATTGATCCTTCTGAACATACATTGCTGAAATTTAGTTAGCCTTGAGAAAAATGGACACTTCGGACCTAGGATTTTCATAAAGTAAACTACCATCCCGTATTCCTGGACATTAATGATAAGGTCATTTAGAAAGATTGAATTTGTTGAGAAACTAGCCCCACCAATTGCAGACTTATCAAGAAAGTAGATTATTGTACTTCAAGACTCTTAAATATCATAGGAACAATTATGATAATAGTAGATACATGCTGCATACCACTCATTGAACCATTTTTCTTGATCATGAACACTTATTTTTTCTTGGATATTATAAGAACACCTTAGGTAATTAACTTATAATTCTAGAAGGGAAAATCTTGGGGCTATTAGCTAGACAGAAAATAGCATACCAAAGCGTGATCCACTTTTTGTATGGAATTCCAAATTATCAATAAGGACTTTACTAGAAGGAGAAACGTTCTAGTAGCAATGGCATTTCATTAAAGATTTCCTCTTTTTCTGGTAGGAGTTCTGCTCTGGTGATCGTCATTGGTGAGTTCTCGCGTTAAACTACCTGCCAGAGAGGTCTTCGATCCCTATATATATTCAATAGAGAAGAAAATTGGTTAAACCATAGTTGCCAACACAGGAGTCACCCTTGCGCTTGCATATTGAACAAATTCTTTTTCACAAAACCAAGTATTCCTTTGTAATCAGTTCGAATAAGAAAAGGTTTGGGGGCTAGAATGATTAAGAACTTTTTAATTCCCATTGTGATTGCAAGGATTTCTTTCTTCATCGTGGGATAGTTGCATTCTGCCTTATTAAAACTTCCACTGTAATATTTGTAGAGTTTTTCTCCTTCTTTGATTTTGAGTACTGCACTCCAGTGCTCATTGCTAGCATATATCTCAAGAACTAAATCATCTCTTTCATTATGCAAGTTAAGAACAGGAAGATTTTTACACATTTTTTGAAGTTTTGAACAATCTTTGAATCACTAGTGGTCCATATTCAACTTACTTCTTTCCTGAATTTCTGCTGCAATGGCTTTCTCAGTTTGGCTAAATCGTTAATGAAATCTAAAGCATAGGTAATGCATCCAAGAAACCTTTCTAATTGCTTTCTATCTTCAATCTTTTTAGGGAAATTTTTTATTTTCTCCAGAATATGCTTTTGTAGGATAGTTTATCAAGCTTTTATCTCTAGGCCTAAGAACTTAATTTCTTATTAGCATAAATGCACTTATTCTTATCAAGTGTAATACCATGATCAATGCATCTTTGGGTGACAGCTAACACATCATCTTTATGTTGTTCTATGGCTTTGGAAAAGAGAAGGATATCATCGATATAAACTAAACAACAGTGATTAAGATCTTTAAAGAGGTTATCCATTCTTCTTTAAAATATTTGAGGTGCATTTTTAAGACCAAATCACATTACTATCCATTCATAATGTCCATGAGAGGCACTATAAGTGGTTAAAGGAATGCTTTCTTCCTTCATTTTTATTTGCCAGTGTTCACTTTTGCAATCCATTTTTGAGAATCAAGAGGCTCATGGAATTCTATTAAAAAGGACTGTTTTGTTAGGAATATAATAACCATCAAAGAAAGTATTATTATCAAGCTTTTTGTAACTGATTACTATTCTAGGTTTTCCATTTTTTTCTTCAGCATGATTTCTTACCTTGAAAGCGGGACTAGTGTGAGGACTCTTACTATTCTTGGTTAATCCTTTTCCAGAAGTTCTTTGATTTGTTTATCAAATTCTTGGATATCTTGGTGTATATACACCATTTATTTGGCCTAAATAATAGTATTGGGATTTAACAAAGTAATTTCTACAAATGTCTTATCTTTATTCCAAAATTTTAGAGGATTGTTAGAATAAAGTTAATTGCATAATTCCTCTTGTTGTTCAACAATCTGCTCTTTAATAGATAACTCAAGTAATGAGATTGTTAATGCTACCTCACGTTATGCAGGCAGTACCTTCTCACTACGCTGGCTGCGTGTAACTCAATTTTCTAATGAGTGTAAACCTTACTTAATTTTTCAATAGGAACTGAGTGACCATTAATTATGAATATTATTTGGTTTATAGTCTATGTGCATGGAGAATATAATCTTTGAAAATTATTTCTAACAATCATATCATCAGAGGGTTGGTCATTAGCCTATACGACTAGTATAATGCATTGAACTCCTCCTAATTCTATGGATAACCTTTGTATAGCTTCATTGTTGTTCATAACACTATTGTCAGCTATCCTTACTGTTCAACCATAAATTATGATATTTGACACCCTTTTATTATGTAATAATTGCTCGAAATAAATTGGTTAATTAGATTTTTAATAATATTTTTGTTCATTTTGTAGGAATCACAAAACTTGAGAAAAATAATAAATAATGCTCAAGAGAAGCTTTGGATTAAGCCAAAAAGAAGCAAAGGTAGTAGAATAGGCCCAGTCCATGAGGCCTGTTCGTGTGCCCACTCTAGAGGCCCTCAAGCCCAGCACCAAGGCCCTGCCTGGGTACCTTCCATTCCTGCTCCGAGGCTACCTCTCTCCCTTTCCTCGGTGGGCTGGCCCAGGTGCCCCTTAGCCTGCCTTCTCTTCTTTATTTAACCTAGCATGTGTGGGGCACATGAGTCCAGTCCTCCCCCCTAACCCTTCCGTCGTCTTCTTTTACACCTCTCGACACAAAACCAAGGAAAAATTGCAGGGTGGCTCTTCATCTTCCCCACAACAGCCATGTCGTTACCTTTTAGCATTATCATCAATTTGATGGTTTTTAATAATAAAAGGGAGGTTTAATTCGGGTTTAATGAGGGGCAATCAACAAGCTTCAGGCGACATTTTTTTTAGAACTTTCAAACGGGGGGTCGATGCCAGAACCGAGAGGAGGGAGGGCACAGAGATAGAGTAGACTTTTGTTTTTCAGCTCGAGGTCTTCCTTCTTCATCTTCGATTTTTTTTTTTTTTTTTTTTAGAAGTTTGCCATTTAAGGTTTAGTGGTGAGCATTATTATAATCAAGTTGAGGGTTGAAGATTGAAATGAAAACCATCATCTAACTTTGAAATTGAGCACTTGTGGTCTCGAATTCTTCTACTATTCTATTTTGGGCTCTGCTATAGAGTATGGATGTTTGGCAATTTTGGCTATGTGATCAGAATATTCCATGACACTTTTATCTCTTAATTCTTAAGTTGTTGCTTTAGTTATTTTGGATATTTGGCAATACTAATTAGCTTTCCTTTGAATTGGTTTGCCCATGATGAGAATGCTAGAATAGAGCTTAGTAGATAGTGACTTAATCTCTAAACACACCCTTGAGGACGACACCCGTAATTGCTGCGACGATGAAACCATGCGCTTGCAGAAAATCCCAACAAGTTTTTGGCGCCGTTGTCAGAGATGGTTTGAGCAATTTGGTTACATCGAGTCATAGTTTAGTTATTTAAGCCGTTCGAGTAATTTTCACTTTAGTTTTATAATTGTGATTTTTAGTTTTGATTGAGTCGTTATTTAGTTTTAGTAATTTAGTTTATATTATTTTTGATTTTTTAATTAAGTTAGTATTTTGGATTTTGTTTAGATTAGTTTCATTTTGCTTTTTAAAGGTTATTTACTACTAAAAAATTAGTCTAACCAATCTAGTTTATGTGCAGTAAAAAACAAAAAAGAGGCAGAACTGAACTTAAAAAAACAGTAACATCAGTGTAGGATTTTTGTCAATTTTAAATCCTATTTGTATTTTCTGGAGCATTGCTAGTGTGATTTTTCCCGTGCTGATATTTTTTGGGGATTTAGCATAAGTTTTATAGTGTGTGTGAATTTTTCCGGAATTTTTGGGATTTTCTGAAATTTTCTGTGAATTTTGGAACTAATAATCTGTTTGTAATGTTCTGCATAGTTTGGGGACAGAAAAAATTTGAAAAGAAATATATTCATGTCCTTTGTGATTGTGTTGAATTTACTGTGTATATAGTTCTGATTTTAGGAGTTTTATTTTCTGTTTTAATTTTATTTTTAGAATTGATTTTTTTAGGTTTAGTTTATTTTCTATCTTCTTTTAGTTTATTTGTGTGTTTGTTCTATTTCTATGATTGGATTAATTTTTGTTTTTATTTTATTCTTTGTTTTGATTCACTTCTTGATTTTGTTTTGTGGTTTAGAAGAAAGAAAGGAAAAAAAATAGAAAAATGAAAATCTAAAAAAATTAGAAAAGAAAATGACCAAAGATATATCATTTGGTGAGGGTGTGGGATTTACATGATTGGTTGGGTTAGAGAACCTGAGAAAAATAGACTTGTTAGGACACGACCGTGACTTAAAACCCGAGCCTGAACCCAAGCCTAAATTAGAAGAAGTGGCACAAGAAAGATCTTTGGGTGATATTTTCTATCCTTCTGCAATTGCTTTGCCATCTTGTTTCACTATACCTGACCTAAGACCAAATGTGACTTTCAAATTAAGACCTCACTATACTCAAAAGCTCCCCAAATTCATAGGTTCTGAGGATGCGTATTTATTTTTAAGGGAATTTAAAGAAGTGTGTCCTATTATGCATTTCTTTAATATCCATATTGATGTCATGCGAATGAAATTGATTCTGTTTGCTTTGAAAGATTCTGGTGAACATTGGATGTATGGCTTGGCTACTAATTCTATTACTTATTGGAATGATTTTGTATAATTGTTCCGAAGAAAATATTTTCCTAATGCCAAGACTGTTGAGCTAAGGAATGAAATTAATCAATTCATGCAAGTAGATAGGGAATCATTTTAAAAATATTTGATAGGTTCAAAAATTTATTGGCCTACTGTCCCATCATGGTTTAGATAAAGCACGATTGTGCTAAATTATTTATGAAGGACTTGACCAATACACTAGAACCATAGTAGAGTCCATGTCTCAGGAGTGCTATTGTTGCTTGGGAATTTTTAGAGGATTTAGCTAAGAAAACTATGTAGTGGGAAATTGCTCACGATGACAGTCTATGTTCTAGGTTTGCAAGGGGTGGGTTGCATTATGTCTCTGATGTGAGTTACTTAGAGTCCAAGATTGCTGTTTTAGAAAACATGTTAAAGGGTTTGACCCCTAGATGACCCAGTTGTCTCAGACTTCTACGGTGCCCTGTTCTCATTGTTAGGCCTTAGATAATTCTTTAAGTGCTTATCCTTACTTTGCTCATCAGTTAGCAACTGGATAAGAGCAAGTGAGTATGGCCTTCCAGAGACCCAAGAATGACCCCTTTTTCCCCTGTTACAATCCAGGATGGAGAAATCACCTAAACTTTTCTTGGAGTAATAGACCAAATACTGCGGTTCCTAACTCCTAGCCCATCTCCCATCCCTCCAATTCTTTTCAAAGACTGGGTCTTCTAGGTGTACCTAATGCACCTGCACCTCCACCACCTGTAACTTAAGTTCAATCTCCTCATGTAGCCCAATTAGCATCATCTTCTAAGGAGCCAAGTACTCTTTCAAGTTAGCTTGACGTGAACGCTAAGGGTCACCCCTCATCTTGTTCTGGTGCTAACCTTAGTGAGCCTGTGAGGAAAGTGAATGCAATTATATCTCTTCGATCTGGTGGAGAGATTGATAACCAAGTGAGAAATCCTAATGAACCCTGCATGTATCCTCATCAATTCTTTCAAAATTCTTCTTCTTCTTCGTCTTCTCCTCTAGAAACTGGTTCATCCAGTAAGCCCGGGGATGCTACTGATATTGTCTCCAATGATTCTGATATTCCTCTACCTATCGAGTCACCTTCTAAGAAAGAGGAGCCTACGAAGAAAGATTCCTCTAATTCAGTTGATCCTTCACCTCCCAAGGATTCTTCTTCTCCTTCTTCTGTTAGAAAGTCTATATGCCTTTACCTCCTTTTCCCTATAGAATTAAAAATAAAGATCAAGCTCATGTTGAGAAGATGCTAGAGACCTTCTCTCAAGTCAAAGGCAACATTCTTTTACTCGATGTTATTCAGCAGATGCCTCCATATGCTAGATTTTTAAAGGATATGCATAACACCAAGAGAGCTACTAGTGTCCTTAAAAAGGCTTTCGTAGCCTCTGGCGCTAGTTCTATTCTTTCTCACCAGATCGCAATGAAGTATAAGGACTCCGGCTACCCTACTATTTTAATAGTTATAGGAGACCAGCTTATTCATAGTGCTTTGCTTGATTTAAGGGCCAATGTCATGTTGTTACCTTTTATTGAGTATGAAAGGCTAGGGTTAGGTGAGCTAAAACCTACCAAAGTGGTCATTCAACTAGCCGATAAATCGATGAGGTTGCCTAGGGGTATAGTAAAGGATGTGCTGATCAGAGTGGGTGAATTTATTTACCCTGCAGACTTTATAGTGATTGAGACTGAGAGGGTGTCCAACATTGCTTGTTAAGTTCCTGTGATTTTGGCGCGTTCTTTCATGGCCACTGCTAATACCCTCATTAATTGTAGAAATGATATGATGAGACTGTCTTTTGGTAATATGACCTTAGAATTGAACATCTTTGACATACAAAGACAGCCTTCTGGTTTTGATGATATAGAGTTCTTAACTCTTAATTAGGTAGAAGATTCTGTATTTAATGATAACTTTGATGATATGTTTGTTGCTAAGTATGAGTCAATTCTTGTGGATGATGTGCCTGAATATGATGTTTTTGAGTTTGATGACTTATGCTCTATAGCTGACTGTCTACTTACTGTTGTTTCTGAATCTACTCCTGAATCTGTTTCCCCTCTTGATCTTAAATTGAAGCCTCTTACTAACTCTCTTAAGTATGGATTCCTAGGACCTAATGCATCATTACCTGTCATTATTGCTTCTGATCTAGACCAGGACTAAGAGGACAAACTGATTATCCTACTTAGAGAGAACAAGGAAGCCATAGGTTGACTTTGGGGGATATCAAGGGTATTAGTCCTTTTATTGTGCAACATATAATTCATTTAGAGGGAAATGTTAAGCCCTACCGAGACCACCAAAGGCGTTTAAACCTAACTCTACATGAAATAGTTAGGAAGGATGTATTGAAAAAGTTAGACTATGCGATTATTTATCCTGTTTCTGATAATGAGTGGGTTAGCCCTATTCAAGTTGTTCCTGTGAAGACTGGTATTACCGTGATTAGAAATAACAAGAATGAGTTAGTCCCTACTCAAGTTCAATTGGGGTTGCGTGTTTGTATAGTTTATAGAAAATTGAATGCTACCACTAGGAAACACCATTTGCTCCTTCCTTTCTTGGACTAAATGTTAGAGAAGGTGGTTGGACATTCCTTCTATTGCATTTTAGATGGATACTCTGGCTATACCTAGATCTCTATTACTCATGAAGATCAGGAGAAGACTACTTTCACCTATCTATTTGAGACTTGTGCCTTTAGAAAACTGTCATTTGGACTATGTAATGCCTCTGCTACCTTTTAAAAATACATGATTTTCATTTTCTCAGATCTAGTTGAGCAATGCATGGAAATTTTCATGGATGACTTTTCTGTATTTGGGTCTTCCTTTGATAATTATCTGTCTAGTCTGAGAAAAGTTTTTGAAAGGTGTAGGGAAAAAATATTTGACTTTGAATTGGGAGAAGTGTCACTTTACAGTTAAGAAAGGGTAGTCATAGGCCACATTATTTCCAGAGATGGAATTAAGGTAGACAAGGCTAAGACTGATCTGATTGTTAACATTCTCCCTTCCACTTTTATAAAAGAGGTGAGGTCGTTCCTTAGACATACTTGCTTCTATCACCGTTTTATTAAGGACTTTAGTAAGATACCGAGGCCCTTGACCAACGTACTAGCTAAGGATGTGCCATTTAACTTCTCTGAGGAATGTCTTGTGGCATTTTCTAAGCTTAAGGAAGCCTTCATCTCTACTCCCATTCTTCATCCTCCCATTTGCGAAGAACCATTTGAGTTAGTGTTTGATGTATTTAGTAATGCTATTGAGGTTGTTCTAGGACAGTGTGTTGTAGAAGCCCCATGTTGTTTACTATGCTAGTCACACTCTAAATGATGTCCAACTGAACTATACTGTTATTGAGAAAGAATTCTTAGCTGTGATCTTTGGTTTTGACAAATTTAGGGCTTACCTAATTGGGTCTCATGTGATTATCTATATTGATCACTCTGCTCTTAAGCACCTTCTTTATAAGAAGGATGCTAAGCCTAGACTTGTGATATGGATCTTGCTTTTGTAAGAGTTTGACTATGAGATTAGGGATAAGAAAGGTTCTGAAAACCTTGTAGCTGACCATTTGTCTAAGATTCTCTATGATAGAGCAAGTAAGTCAAGTATTTCTGAGTGCCTTCCCAATGAGCAATTATATGTTGTCCACCCTGATCCTTGGTGTGCTGACATTGTAAATTACCTAGTTGTTGGTAGGATCCCTGATGTTGGACTAAGAATGATAGAGATAGGTTTTTCCACCTCGTGAATTTCTTTGTTTGGGATGACCTTTATCTAGTTAAGTACTATGGGGGCATTTTAGTGGTAGGAAGATTGTGGCCAAAGTTCTTCAATGTGGTTTCCACTAGCCTACTCTATTCAGGGATGCTTTTGAATACTGTAAGAGTTGCCTTAGGTGCCAACAGTTCCGTAGAATAAGTAGGAGAGATATGATGCCACTTAATCCAATCATTATGGTGGAGATTTTCGATGTGTGGGGCATTGATTTCATAGGACCATTTCCATTTTCTTTTGAGAATGAGTGTATTTTATTAGTTATGGACTACATTTCTAAGTTGGTTGAGGCCATCCCTTCTAGGACGAATGATGCTAAGATGGTTGTGAAGTTCCTCAAGGAGGACATCTTTGCTAGATTTAGCATGCCTTGTGCTATCATTAGTGTTCAGGGTACCCACTTTAATAACAGGTCTTTTGATGCCTTACTAAAGAGGTAGTCCATAGTCCACAGGCCTGCTACCCCCTATAATCCCCAAAGCAGTGGCTAGGTGGAAGTATCAAATTAGCAGATTAAGCAGATTCTAGAAAAGACCGTGAGCAGAAATAGAAAAGACTGGGACGCCAAGCTCTTTGTCCATATAGGACGGCTTTTAAAACTCCCTTCGGTGTGTCACCTTATAAGATTGTTTAAGGTAAGCCTTGTCATCTCCTATTAAGATTGAGAATAGAGCTTAGTGAGCCATTAAGATGCACAATTATGACTTGGCTGAGGCTGGTGAGGAGTGCAGACTGCAACTGTGTGAGCTTGATAAGATATGAGCTGAAGTTTATGAGAGTGCTCGATCTTACAAAGAGAGGGCGAAGTTGTTTCATGACAAACATATTCTCAGAAAAGAGTTTGTCCCAGGAATGAAAGTAGTCTTATATGATTCAAAGCTTCATTTATTTCCAGGAAAATTGAGGTTCAGATGGACGGGTCCCTATATTGTCTCACATGTTTTTCCCTATAGTGCAATTAAAATTTAGGATCCTGAGAGTGGAGCTAAATTGAAAGTAAATGCCCAGCGATTGAAGCAATTTCTGGACTTGCCAAGTAAAGAAAATGTGGAGTGTCTGATACTCAGCGAGTCGAGTCCTGATCAGTGATTATGATGTTGAGATAGCTCGGGTGCACTTAGCACCTGACCTGGTTTGTTAAAAATTTCTTTTCTTCTTTTTTCTTTTTCTCCTTTTTC
This sequence comes from Carnegiea gigantea, assembly GCA_029747015.1. NCBI lineage: Eukaryota > Viridiplantae > Streptophyta > Magnoliopsida > Caryophyllales > Cactaceae > Carnegiea > Carnegiea gigantea. The sequence continues at coordinate 109,839 of JAKOGI010002077.1, forward strand.
TTTTCTTTTGTATAGTTGGCTGCTTTTCTTCTTCTTCTTTATGTATATATGTTGTACAATTGTTTTTGAGTCATGTCCTTTTTGTTTTTGAGTCTTGTTTTTGTATATTTGTTTTTTTATTTTTAATTTTCTGCTTTATGTTTCTTTTCACTCCCAGTGAGGACATTCTCTGATTTAGATGTGGGGTGGGGACACTCTAGGAATTTAAGAAAATGAAAAATTTTAAAAATTTAAAAAATTCAAAAAGATTTTTGTTTTGTTTTTGGGGAATGCATGTGCTTTTCTGATTAACTATGTTCTCTGGTACCTTAGTATTAGGTTGTATATGGATGTGGTGTATAGTGATAGAACTTGGTCTAAGGTATGATATTTGTATATGATCCTAACCCCTGACATTATTTTTAAGCAAGTTTAACTATGGTAGATGAACCCGTGAGATTTTAAGTCTTATAGAATCATTCATCATTTTTAGTCTCATGTTTTTCTTTCATGTGTGTCTCTTCCATGATTGCAACTCTAGAATGCTTTGATTCTCTTTGGAATCAATTTAGCATGTGATAATATGATAGAGGTATTCATTTATTTTTGTGAGCCACATAACCAAATTGCCACCCTTGCATTGAATGTTTTACCATTTTGCTAGCCCTTTTGAGCCTTGATCGTTTTGTTATGAGCCCTTCATTTGAACCCTTGGCCTAAACACATTCTCCTACCTCTAAGCCAAGACTAATAAGGCAACACTTCATTATTTGGTGGGTAACTTCTAGGTATTTTATGAATTTGTTGGTTGATTTTGGTAGATGAGGGGATGAATTATGGTGATCATTTGGAAATTAAGTTGTATTGGTCTTGTACATGCCATTCATTCATTTTCTTCTTAAAGAAAAGAAAGAAAAAAAGAAAAAAAAAGCAAAGGAAATGAAAAACAAATGAAAAAAAGGTTTCCAAGGAAAAGAAAGTTGAAAAAATCTCAAAATTTCAAAAAGAGTTTCGAATAAGAGTGTTGGGCATTTATGTATCATTATGTATACTCCTTTTCAATGGTCAATTTAATTGGGGTATGTTCTTATTTTGTGTTTTGAAAGGGTATATGCCCACTATAATTGGTATAAGTGTTGGTTGCTCATCAATTTTGGCTTTTAGCTCCTCATGTCCCAAATTATATATCCCTCTCTTACTCTTTACCCTTATCCCAGTTATAACCTTAAAAAGTCCTCTTGATTATTAGTTTGCATTTTGCATTTTAGTGGTGGAGAATTGAGAAGCTTAGCAAGCCTATAGTAGTTTGTTTGAATAGAAGAGAATTGAGTGAACCTTATTATATTTTAAACACATGAATGGGAGTGTTCCATATTTCCCTTAAAGTGAGGTTCTACCAGTCATGCTTGTGCATAATTTCTAAGTGGGGTGAAAGATTGTGTATAGATGTCATCAGTGGGGATTAAAAATTTCTTGATACGTACATTGCTTTTATATATGATCTAGTGTTTTAGTTGCTTGAGTAATTTGGTTTATTAGAATGTGCATATATTTTTCTCCGGTGTTGTATATATAAATTTTTGTGAAAAAAAAACCAAAAAGATTTTTAATTTTCTATTTTTTGTTTTCTTTTATAGATTTTATGGCTATATCTTCTGCAAACCCTTATGAGACCTTCATCATCCATGAGGGGTAATCTAGGGGTTTAAAGAGCTTATTGCACATGCTAAGTACAATCATAATTCCTACAAAAGTGAGTTAGGATTTTATTAGTTTTATTTTACTTGAAGACTAGCAAAACTTAGGTGTGGAGGTATTTGTTCAACTATAAATTATAACATTTTATACCCTTTATTATCTAGTAATTGCTCGAAATAAATTGGTTAATCAGATTTTTAATAATGTTTTTGTTCATTTTGTGAGAAGTGGAAAAACTTTAGAAAAATAATAAATAATGCCCAAGAGAAGCTTTAGATGAAGCAAAGAAGGAGCAAAGGAAGCAGAACAGGCCCAGTGTACGAGGCCCGTTCGCGTGCCCAATCTAGCGGCCCTCCAGCCCAGCACCAAGGCCTTGCCTAGGTACCTTCGTTTCCTGTTCCCAGGCTTCCCCCCTCCCTTTTCTCGGTGGGCTGGCCCAGGCGCTCGCTAGCCTAGTCTTTATCTTACCCAGCACATGAGCAAAGTCTTCCCCTCCCCTAAACCCTTCCATCGCCTTCTTCTTCACCTTTTGACACAGAACCAATAAGAAAATGTAGGGCAGCTCTTCATCTTCCCCACAATAGCCATTTTGTCTTTCTCTCTCCTTGATCATTTGTCACATTAATACTACCTTGCTGTTACCTTTCAGCATCATCATCAACTTGGCCGTTTCAAATAATAAAGGGGAGGTTTAATTCAGGATTAATGGGGGCAATCAATAAGCTTTAAGGCGCATTTTCTTGGAGCTTTCAAAGGAGGTCGAAGCCAGAATAGAGAGGAGGGAAGGCACAGAGATATAGTACACTTTGGTTTCTCAGTTCGAATTTTTCCTTCTTCATCTTCAAATTTTTTTAGTTTGCGATTTAAGGTTTAGTGGTGAGCATTATTGTAATCAAGTTGAGGGTTGGAGATTGGAATGAAAAACCATCATCTAACTTTGAAATTGAGCACTTGTGGTTTCGAATTCTTCTACTATTCTGTTCTGGGCTCTGCTACAAAGTATGGATGTTCTGCAATTTTAGCTATATGATCAAAATCCGCCATGGCACTTTTGTCTCTTAATTTATAAGTTGTTGTTTTAGTTATTTTGGATATTTTGCAGCATTAATTAGCTTTCCTTTGAATTGGATTACCCATGATGATAATGCTAGAATAGGCTTAGTATATAGTGACTTAATTTCACAACACATCCCTAAGGATGACATCCATAATTGTTGCGACGATAAAACTGTGCACTTGCGGAACATCCCAGCACTTTCATGGAAAGGATTCTTATCTCTTTTCCCCATAAATTTTGGAAATAATGATCTTTTTTCGAAGCATACAGAAGAACCACTATCTATATAAGCTCATAACTCATATTTATTATATCCCTCTAAACATACCTTTGTTGGAATATAGGTGCTATTAGGATTTGTATTGGTACCTTCACAGCATATCTTTATAGTCATGTTTTTGACAAATTAATTTATCCTCATAGGTTGGATCACTAATAGTTCTTGTTTTGTTTCCAATGACCTTTCTATCAATACTCGTACTTCGATCAACACTGTGCCTTACTTATGCGAAACTCATTCTTCTCATTTCACTAGTCACACTAATCGTATCATCTTCTTTAAGATCTTCTTTAGCTGATGAAGATCCTTCTCCCTATTCTGATCTTGAGCTCATACGTCTTAATAATTGGGATTTAATGGTAATTTTACCATTCTCACACATTTTTATCACATTTTTCTTATTGATTTTAGTAGGGTTGGCAAAGCTAGAAATCCATGACCTGCCAATTTTTATCTCTTGAGGATTAGATTTAATCTTCTCGATTTTTTTAGGGGTAGGACTTTCAAACTTTTTTGCTTCTATAAGTGTTACTTTAGTTTTTGGATCTATTGTATTATCTAATTTGTAGATAATTTTTCAAAATATCCTCAATGGATATCCTCTTCTTTTCATGTCCATCCCAACTATTTTTATCTTAAGGGATAGGAAGTTTTTAGCAAACTCATCTTTTAGACTCACATAATATCCTGGTTGACAATTGAATCCTACTAACCCATTACATAAATTGGTCTTTATCCCTTTGATAATTTGATTATTAAATTTGGTATGCCTAACATCACGGAGCAAAGGATACTGATTAATATTTTACCATAATGATGTAATGGAGTGATTTGAACTTAGACACTTCCAACATTGATGTATCTATACTTTCTATCTTTGTTATGCGTAAGGATGTTTTCCCAATTGATGAGATTAACTTCTCCCACATCATACTCGCAGACTTCAATTTCTAGATCACGTTCCATCATCTCACATACATACTTACTCTTTAATTGAAAGATGGATTTTTCTTTTTTATGGGAAGGTCCCAATCACCTTTGACTTCTTCACTATCATTGTCTACCACAAAACTCTCCTCTTTGAAGATCACCAAGACTAATCAAGCTACTTTTCATCATATGACTGGTTTCATCATAATCACTTTCTTCATATTCATTATCCAGTATATTTTAACAATTCCTTTGTTGTTGTTTAGGGCTAGTCTAATGTCTTATTCTCATTAAGCTCAACATAATCTAGGCTACCCAATGTTTCAATAAGCTTGTTATTCTTTCTATTTTTGTATTTATTAGCATAATGCCCTACTTCTCTGCATGCCCAACATTTGAAGTTGTTTTTCCCTGTAGGAAATAAGTTGTTTTCCTAAAAAATCATCGGTTTTTAGGGCTTGAATTGTTATAATATTTTCTTCTATATTTCTCTCCCCTTTGCTTGTATAAACTTCTTTTCATATAAAATTTTCTTTTCCTTCCATCTTCTTTCAGATTCCTTTCCCAATTGGTGAAGAGAATCTCAGCAAGTTAAAAACTGCTTTTTAATCTTCTTTTACTTCTGAAGATCAAGACATTGATCATTGACTTATTTTCTTAAATAAGAGATTCTTGAACCAAGGGTATCAATGACATCTGTTCTTTCAGGCTATGCAATATATTTTTCATTAATTATGGAATTTATAGGATATGACAATTTGTCATAGAGCACACCACGATTAGTCTAATTATGTCCAATTTTGTAATAATACTGACTAAATTCAGCAATATAATTTTTTAGATATCTCATATCCTATAATTCTATATCATTAATCTTTCTTTGCCATTCTCTTGCTTTTTCTTCATAATCAAGTTTGGCTCTGATGAATTCGGTTTCAATTTTCTTACATAGATTCTGAACATCGCAATTGGTGTTTTCATCATTCTTAATGTATTTTTACCGTTCTCATTTAGTGAATCATACCAGTCATCTATAGTGTTAGAAAAACTACGTTCGATGTAATTTAGGAAATTTGCAATAACCCCTATAGTATTCAGGTTTAAGATACTATTCATGCCTCTTTTTCAATGCCAAAATATTGCTTTCCTATTATGAGCACCATCTATGTTTAAGATGTATCTCGCTTGACTAATTGGAGCAAGGCCAATCTCTTCAAA
>JAKOGI010002077.1:122500-142500 GCA_029747015.1 Carnegiea gigantea
CCCTCTAGCCAATTGCCTATCACTTTCTTAGCCTTTAAGATCTTCTTTCATTTCTCTTTTTCAAATGCTTACTTTGCTGAAAACTTACTTTTTAAATAAAACGATCATAACTTTTGAATGTTTATAGTTTACTCGTTTTTGGCTTAAAATTTCTTATAAATGACATAAGTTTGCCAATTCATAAATCGACTTCGTAAATAGGTTAAAAATTTTTCAGAATCGTAATAAGTTTGCTAACATATAAACCAACTTTGCTTTAAACTGAAAAGCTTCTTATAAACGTAATACGTTTACTGAATTGTAAAACGACTTAGTTTCTAACTTGAATACCTCGTACGAACATAAGAAGTTCGCTAAGTCGTAAAACGACCTCGTTTCTAGCTTAAAAGCTTCGTATAAACGTATTAGGTTTGCTAAATCGTAAAACGACTTCGTTTTCATCTCAAAAGAACGTGTTAGATTTGCTAAACCGTAAAATGACTTTGTATTTCATCTTGACAGCTTCGTTTAAACATATTACATTTGCTAAACCATAAAACGACTTTGTTTTTAACTTAAAAGCTTCGTATAGATGTAACACGGCTACTAACTCGCAAAATCACTTGGTTTTAAACTTAAGAAACTTCCTATAGACGTAAGACATTTGTAGTTTGTAAAACGACTCCATTTCTCACTTAAAAGTTTCATATAAATGTAATACGTTTATTAACTCGTAAAACGACTTCCTTTTAAACTTAAAAGCTTCTTATAAAGGCAATAAGTTGGTTAATACTTAAAACGACTTCACTTTAAACTTTAAAATTTCTTATAAATGTGACACGTTTACTAAATCGTAAAACGACTTAGTTTCTAACTTGAATGGTTCATATAAACGTAATAAGTTTACTAAGTCACAAAACGACTACGTTTTTAACTAAAAGGCTTTTTACAATCGTAATAAGGTTGCCTTATCGTAAAACAAATTTGTTTCTAATTGAAAGCTTCGAATAAGTGTAATAGGGTTGCTAAATCATAAAAACGACTTTGTTTTTAACTAAAAGGCTTCTTATAAATGTAAAACGATTGCTAACTCATAAAAACAACTACACTTTTTAGCTTAATATCTTCTTTTGAATGTAATACGTTTGCTAAATTGTAGATCGAAACTCAATAGAGACAAGTAAGCAAAACGTATGCAAATAAGCTAAGCTTCATAATTAGCACCTTAAGGTACTCTTTTTCGGGTCGCTTAAATCCTTTTAAACTTAAGGAGAAGTCGTGTACAAACCAAGGCCTTAAGCTTATTCAAGTCCACTTTTAGTTCACTTTTAAATTTCCAAACCTATCGACTATTCAGTCCAGTCACTAACTGAGTAGTTCGATGATTTAAAATTTCTTATAGGCTACAAACATTTTCATAAACTACCAAACAATTGGTAAGTACTTTGAAGCATTCGAAATCATGAAAACATGCATTTAATAATCTTTCTTGAATATGCCTACATTTCAAAAGTTATTCACTTAATGCCACTTAGCACATTGAAGGAAAAGAGGTTCACACATAGCACATTCATACACTTCATATCACCATTCATTAAGCCACACATAGCCTCGCAATCCACACAATTGCACCAATTCGCAACCCTATCTCCCTCCTCACACAGCACCGACCACAAGATCCTCGAGCCACTCAATAGTTTTGCCTCAAGCCATCCAACTACCAAGCTCGGTTTAATATTGGCGTATACAAACCAACAGTACATAGAATGATCATATATAGGCATTACATTCTTGCTTGATAACAACGTAGTGTTTAAGTGAACCAATTGATGTAATCGAAACTTTAAAACTACACTCTGCCCCTTTTAGTTCGCTAACCGATAGCCATAAGCATAATACTTTATTGAGATAACTACGAATAGACCATTAACATGCCTAAACTGATGTAACCATAACCTTTAGATATAATTCAGTTCATTCCACAATTTCTTCGATTAGCCTCCTCAACCTTCAAAACCGAGTTCGAACTTATAAATTATCAGAATCACAGAGCTATGCTAACATTCTGTTCATTAAACATTTCTCTACTGTCTGGTTATTAACATTCAGCCTCAATTCGACTTTCAAATGACCCAAATTAGTACCATGTTCGTAATTCCTCAACTTCAATTCTAAATTTACCCAAACTGATTTCTAAACTTGGAATTAACATGCATCAACTAAATTTAGCTAAAATCGTTGAAATTAACAATAATTTAGGAGAAAAGGAACCCTCACCTCGATTTCAAGCTAGAGATTCGAATCCAAGGCTGCTGGGTCAACTTTCGGTGCTCGAACAACTCCAAACCTTTGACTCTTGCTCACCCACGTCCAAACCAGACCCAAATCGTTCCCAATTCGTGCCAACCAAACCGTTAATTCGACCCAAACGCTCACTTACTGAATTGAGGTTGAATTGGGGTTTGAAAGCAACGATTTCTAGCCTAATTTATAGGAAATTGAAGCAACTAAGAGTGGAATTGCATGACCATACCTGGGCACGCGTTTGAACTTTAATTCGGTGCACTAAACCGTCCACAATCACGGCAAGGGCATTGAATTTTGACCCAAATTTCGCACCAAACAGGAGCTAGCTCGTGGGGGAGGCTGAATGGAGGAATTTCGTGGCTAAAAGTGGTGAAAATCCTCTGAAATTTTAAGCTTTTTGGGCCGCGTTCATGGTAAGGGGTGGAGGAAGAAAATGGTGAAGCAAAGAGGAGAAGAGGGGCCATCGGGGGGGCTTTGATGGCAGCCCAAGGAAAAGAAGGGGGAGGGGTATGCGCGAAATGACCAAAATGCCCCTCCCTTTATTATTTTGTTTTGTCCCAAACTAGTTTATAATCGATACTGCTAGATTAATTCGTAACCAGAATTCTAAACCCAAATCAATAATATAATCCTTCATGAACTATTCGTTCCCAAATTTTTCTAGGTTCGATTTAATAACATCGAACTACTTCTAAGGTTGGCAACCTAACCGTATTTGGGTTCCTAATCGATTTAGTACCCGTTAATAACCGCCAATAACGTTTATTAAAAATCGCCGAAAGATTTTCAAAACTAATAATAATAATAATAATAATAATAATAATAATAATAATAATAATAATAATAATCAGTGACAATAACATTCTTTCTTAATAAAATTAACGTTCACAAAGGCACTTGGAAAATAATTTTCGCCTATATCACTAATAAAATACGATTTTTATAACGTAAAAAGGCGTGACGAACAGCTTAACAAAAAATAAGGTACGCGGGCCTTACACTCTCCCCCCTTAAAAGAATTTCATCCTCGAAATTGCTCACTTGAAGGAAATAAACGGGGTACTTCACCTGCATTCCTTTCACAATCCAAGCCACTTTATGCTTAGTTATTCATTTTACCTTCACCATAGCATCCCATCCTTGGATTCCTGCTCAAACCAATTCATCAGGGAGCACTCTTTCTCGCACTATAACAACTCGATCTCAACAAATATGATCGGTATAGCAGATAGTTTTTAAGGAAGAAGTCATGAAATGTTGCATACGCATCTCATAAGGTTTACTAATAGGTTTCTTTGCCATTCAAGAATGACAAGCAGACGAATAGTACTAGAATGACGGGATGGGGGCATAAAGTGGGTTATCAAGAGAATACCTAGCCTTGTGTTGGCAGGTCCCCAAGTCTCCTTTCCCTTCTAGCTAAGCATCCAACTGCCAGTTCATGGCTTCTGGTTGCTTTTTCTGTCCCCTGAGGTAGTGCCAATGGTTAGGCGGTCTCGTTGTGTCACTGGCTTGATTCCCGTTCCGGATCTCTAAGTGTGACCCCGACTATTCTAGGTGACCCTTGGGCAATTAGTGGCTTTGTGACGCACATCACCACATTCAAAACATGAGCCCGTGAAGTTTCTGTATGGGCCAGGGTGCTGACGTCCATACTGGCCATAGGTTTTCGTTGGTTTCCATTGGGCGGATTGCTTTCCCTTATCCTGTTTTATCTCAGATTTAAACCTCCTAAAGTTTCTGCTTCCTTGGGAATTGGGTTCTCCAGGGCCAATCTCCCTCTTTGCTCAACCTCTTTCTTTGTTTTCAATCTCGCTCTCATCTATGATGCGGGCTATCTTCACAGCCCTCTGGTACATTTCTTGAAAGGTGGTATATGCGTACCCTGCTATTATCTGCTTTATTTCTCCTTTTGATCCCTGTTCAAAGTGGTTCATTCTCATTTCTTCAGTGGCCACCTGATTTGGGGCAAATCGGCTCAACCCACTGAACTTCGCCACATATTCAATCACGCTCATTTCTCCTTGTTTCAAGCATAAAAACTCCCATTCTTTAACCCTCCTTACGTCTCGAGGGTAATATTGAGCGTCCATTAAGGCCTTCAGTTGGTTCCACCCTAGGTTTCACTGTTCCCCACCAGAATTCAGCTTCTTTTTTAAATTAGTAAGCGGCTAGGTGCACCTTGAACCTCTTAGGGCACTCTATGACCTCAAATAAGTTTTCCATTCTCCGAAGCCACTCCTCATATACCATAGGGTTGATTCCACCTTCAAACTTGGGAGGCTTAAGCATATTAAATTGACATATCATCTCCATGGCAGTTGGTTCTGGTATGAGTTCGCGTCGGGGAGGCATCTATCACACAATTACACAAGGAATCACTTAGTTCTAATTTCAACTAGGATGAACTTCCTTCGTTAATGAAATGATTCGCAAATGGCGAGAGTTGTTATGAATAGACCCAAGTCTAGTTCAGTTCAGCCTTCATATAGTCATACATGCATATCACATCTTTTCCAATGGAAATACACGTGCATGCTTACACAAACTAGTGAGTCTATAATGCTTAATCTGCACTAACTGCACTTATTGCGTTGAATACTGCTAGCATGACTTAGGAGTCACGGGAAATCCATCATCCTAGGACTTCACAATTTAAGGAAAATAAACTAAAAGAGCTTAAAGTCAGTCCTTGATATAACCTAATATCGACAAGGAAGTCCTTGAGGTCTCTTTCTAACAACCTAATCCTTAATCTCCGCTTACTTAAGTCGCACCTAACTAGCTAAACTCACTAACATCCACCTAAAACTCACATTTCCACATACAACAGGCATATGTCACATAGTCACAAAGTGTTCCTAGACGACTATATGAAATGTAGGACTCGGGTCGCTGCCTATGATTGTAGGACCTTTGCTCAGATACCATCAATGTAACACCCTCAACCTCTAAGGTCAGGAGTGTTACGTTTTCTTACTTCTTACTTAATTCTGGGATGAAACGGACAGAGTTTCCCCTGAAAACTGGCCGTTTCTAGGCTAAAAGCCTTATAATAACCCCTGCAAAATCAATGGAAGTGCATAACATTTAAAAGAAGCTCAACGGCCACACGCTGGAGTTCATAACTCAATGAGCCACCCGCTCGGAGTACACCAAACAGAATAATTCTTTAATGCAGGAAAAGTAAAAGGTACAACTCAACGGTCTACACAACCGAAGTACTGGGGTTTACATCCCAAAATACAGCTAATTTCAAATAAAGACATCTAACTAGTCAAATGGTTGGCTTGCATGGCCACACAGAGCGACTCATAACAATATGTATTATGTGAGCTAGAAAACTTAGTATACAATAATTACAAACTGGGAATACATTACATCACATCGTTAAACACATGAATCTACTTCTAAATGGCACACGTGACTCTTTTTCGAGTAGGGGTAGACTCCAGCTCGCGTAAGTAACTTGACTTCCACCTGTCATAACAAAAGCTTGGGGAAAAGGGGGAAAAAGTAATGGGGTGAGCAACCACACGCTCAGTGAGAATTCCCCTATTCCTTGAAATCAAAACAATTGTAGACAATAATACTAATAATAGTCACATATCACGTATTTATACTTTACTATCATATTAGGCAATCATAGGCCCTGAGGATAGATTACCCACCTTAAAACTTCACTCTAACCCCTCAACTCGTTTCTAGGCCTTAAACGGGAAAACTTCCTTACTAACAAATAGTTAGGCATATAATCAAACAAGCAGCAAGCATTGAGTGTAAAGCTTTCAAACATACTTTTGAAAATATAGTGACTCTCGATAAATACCAAGAAGGGTTTGTAATCCACGCCAACTCCTTTAAAGCTTATAATTCTTTCTAAAAATTCTCAAAACATCTAAACTGGTAAGAAAGACTTGTCAAGAACATACTTTCATAGAATATGCACATTGAAACGAATAATGTAACATCTGAAACTTCATTTGACTATACTAGGAAATCCTTTCATAAAAGATCAACTAGAGGTGCACATTTGAAAGCTTTCTTTCTTTTGTCAAAAACACTTTACTCAGCCTCTTGAGGCTTGTATTCTTCAAAGGAAACTCCTTTTCTCACTTATTAAAAACTTACTCATAGCATCAAAACATCTTATTGTGCTGGCTAAGGAGGTCAACACCGCCTTTAAGTAAGATTGTCACTCTTCATCTACATTATTCCCGAGGTATACGTACTTATCTTTTGGTCAAAATGCGTCTTGGTAAAGTAATTCTAATCTCGATACTGTCCTCTGTGGGGTAACAGCTCACACCAGGATAATTATATCCTGAGTCCAGTCTCCCCTTAAGGTTTTCTTATGCATCACACATCATAAGTTATCTGGGGAACAGCTCACACCAAGATAATTAATATCTTGAGTCCAGTTCCTGGGAACAGCTCACACCAAGATAATTCATATCTTGAGTCCAGTTCCTAACTTTTCTTTAGGGGGAAACAGCTCACGCCATCTTTGCATCCAGTTTCCAGGAATAGCTCACACCAAGATAACTCATTTCTTGAGTCCAGTTCCTACCCTCTAGCCAATTGCCTATCACTTTCTTAGCCTCTAAGATCTTCTTTCATTTCTCTTTTTCAAATGCTTACTTTGCTGAAAACTTACTTTTTAAATAAAACGATCATAACTGTTGAATGTTTGTAGTTTACTTGTTTTTGGCTTAAAATTTCTTATAAACGACATAAGTTTGCCAATTGATAAATCGACTTCGTAAATAGCTTAAAAACTTTTCAGAATCGTAATAAGTTTGCTAACATGTAAACCAGCTTCGCTTTAAACTTAAAAACTTCTTATAAACGTAATACGTTTATTGAATCGTAAAACGACATAGTTTCTAACTTGAATACCTCGTACAAACATAATAAGTTGGCTAAATCCTAAAACGACTTCATTTCTAGCTTAAAAGCTTCGTATAAACGTATTAGGTTTGCTAAATCGTAAAACAACTTCGTTTTCATCTCGAAAGCTTCGTTTAAACGTGTTAGGTTTGCCAAATCGTAAAATGACTTCGTTTTCATCTTGAAAGCTTCGTTTAAACGTATTACATTTGCTAAATCATAAAACGACTTTGTTTTTAACTTAAAAGCTTCATATAGATGTAACACGGCTACTAACTCGCATAATGACTTCGTTTTTAACTTAAGAAACTTCTTATAGACGTAAGACGTTTGTAGTTTGTAAAACGACTCCATTTCTCACTTAAAAGTTTCATATAAACGTAATACGTTTATTAACTCGTAAAACGAGTTCCTTTTAAACTTAAAAGCTTCTTATAAAGGCAATAAGTTGGTTAATACTTAAAACGAGTTCACTTTAAACTTAAAATTTTCTTATAAATGTGACACATTTACTAAATCGTAAAACGACTTAGTTTCTAACTTGAATGGTTCATATACACGTAATAAGTTTACTAAGTCGCAAAACAACTACGTTTTTAACTAAAAGGCTTTTTACAAATGTAATAAGGTTGCCTAATCGTAACACGAATTTGTTTCTAATTGAAAGCTTCGAATAAGTGTAATAGGGTTGCTAAATCATAAAAATGACTTTGTTTTTAACTAAAAGGCTTCTTATAAATGTAAAACGATTGCTAACTCATAAAAACGACTACACTTTTTAGCTTAATATCTTCTTTTGAACGTAATACGTTTGCTAAATTGTAGATCGAAGCTCAATAGAGACAAGTAAGCAAAAACGTATGCAAATAAGCTAAGCTTCATAATTAGCACCTTAAGGTACTCTTTTTCGGGTCATTTAAATCCTTTTAAACTTAAGGAGAAGTCGTATACAAACCAAGGCCTTAAGCATGTTCAAGTCCACTTTTAGTTCACTTTTAAATTTTTCAAACCTATCGACTATTCAATGGAGTCACCAACTGAGTAGTTCGACGATTTAGGATTTCTTATAGGCTACAAACATTTTCATAAACTACCAAACAATTGGTAAGTACTTTGAAGCATTCGAAATCATGAAAACATGCATTTAATAATCTTTCTTGAATATGCCTACATTTCAAAAGTTATTCACTTAATGCCACTTAGCACATTGAAGGAAAAGAGGTTCACACATAGCACATTCATACACTTCATATCACCATTCATTAAGCCACACATAGCCTCGCAATCCACACAATTGCGCCAATTCGCAACCCTATCTCCCTCCTCACACAGCACTGACCACAAGATCCTCGAGCCACTCAATAGTTTCGCCTCAAGCCATCCAACTACCAAGCTCGGTTTAATATTGGCGTATACAAACCAGCAGTACATAGAATGATCATATATAGGCATTACATTCATGCTTGATAACAACGTAGTGTTTAAGTGAACCAATTGATGTAATCGAAACTTTAAAACTACACTCTGCCACTTTTAGTTCGCTAACCGATAGCCATAAGCATAATACTTTATTGAGATAACTACGAATAGACCATTAACATGCGTAAAATGATGTAACCATAACCTTTAGATAAAATTCAGTTCATTCCACAATTTCTTCGATTAGCCTCCTCAACCTTCAAAACCGAGTTCGAACTTATAAATTATTAAAATCACACCGCTATGCTAACATTCTATTCATTAAACATTTCTCTACTGTCTGGTTATTAACATTCAGCCTCAATTCGACATTCAAATGACCCAAATCAGTACCATGTTCGTAATTCCTCCACTTCAATTCTAAATTTACCCAAACTGATTTCTAAACTTAGAATTAACATGCATCAACTAAATTTAGCTAAAATCGTTGAAATTAATAGTAATTTAGGAGAAAAGGAACCCTCACCTCGATTTCAAGCTAGAGATTCGAATCCAAGGCTGCTGGGTCAACTTTCAGTGTTCTAACAACTCCAAACCTTCGACTCTTGCTCACCCACGTTCGAACCAGACCCAAATCGTGCTCAATTCGTGCCAACCAAACCCTAAATTCGACCCAAACGCTCACTTACTGAATTGAGGTTGAATTGGGGTTTGAAAGCAAGGATTTCTACTCTAATTTATAGGAAATTGAAGCAACTAAGAGTGGAATTGCATGACCATACCTGGGCACGCATTTGAACTTCAATTCGGTGCCCTAAACCGTCCACAGTCGTGGCAACGACATTGAATTTCGACCCAAATTTCGCACCAAACAGGAGCTAGCTCGTGGGGGAGGCTGAATGGAGGAATTTCGTGGCTAAAAGTGGTCAAAATCCTCTGAAATTTTAAGCTTTTTGGGCCACATTCGTGGTAAGGGGAGGAGGAAGAAAATGGTGAAGTAGAGAGGAGAAGAGGGGCCATTGGGGGGGGCTTTGATGGTAGCCCAAGGAAAAGAAGGGGGAGGGGTGTGCGCGAAATAACCAAAATGCCCCTCCCTTTATTATTTTGTTTTGTCTCAAACTAGTTTATAATTGATACCGCTAGATTAATTCGTAACCCGAATTCTAAATCCAAATCGATAATATAATCCTTCGTCAACTATTCGTTCCCAAATTTCTCTAGGTTCGATTTAATAACATCGAACTACTTCTAAGGTTGGCAACCTAATCGTTTTTGGGTTCCTAATCGATTTAGTGCCCGTTAATAACCGTCAATAACGTTTATTAAAAATCACCGAAAGATTTTCAAAACTAATAATAATAATAATAATAATAATAATAATAATAATAATAATAATAATAATAATAATAATAATAATAATCAGTGACAATAACATTCTTTCGTAATAAAATTAACGTTCACATTGGCACTTGGAAAGTAATTTTCGCCCATATCGCTAATAAAATACGATTTTTATAACGTAAAAAGGCGTGACGAACAGCTTAACAAAAAATAAAGTACGCGGGCCTTACACTCTCCTCCCTTAAAAGAATTTCGTCCTCGAAATTGCTTACTTGGAGGAAATAAACGGGGTACTTCACCTGCATTCCTTTCACAATCCAAGCCACTTTACGCTTAGTTATTCATTTTACCTTCACTATAGCATCCCATCCTTGGATTCTTGCTCAAACCAATTCATCAGGGAGCACTCTTTCTCACACTATAACAACTCGATCTCAACAAATATGATCAGTATAGCATATAGTTTTTAAGGAAGAAGTCATGAAATATTGCATACGCATCTCATAAAGTTTACTAACAGGTTTCCTTGCCATTCAAGAATGACAAGCAGACGAGTAGTACTAGAATGACGGGATGGGGGCATAAAGTGGGTTATCAAGAGAATACCTGGCCTTGCGTTGGCAGGTCCCCAAGTCTCCTTTCCCTTCTAGCTAAGCATCCGACTGCTAGTTCGTGGCTTCTGGTTGCTTTTTCTGTCCCCTGAGGGAGTGCCAATGGTTAGGCGGCCTCGTTGTGTCACTGGCTTGATTCCCGTTCCGGATCTCTGAGTGTGACCTCGACTATTCCAGGTGACCCTCGGGCAATTAGTGGCTTTGTGACCCATATCACCACATTCAAAACATGAGCCCGTGAAGCTTCTGCATGGGCCAGGGTGCTGACGTGCACATTGACCACAGGTTTTCCTTGGTTTCCATTGGGTGGCTTGCTTTTCCTTATCCTGTTTTATCTCAGATTTAAACTTCCTAAAGTTTCTGCTTCCTTGGGAATTGGGTTCTTCAGGGCCAATTTCCTTCTTTGCTCGGCTTTTTTCTTTGTTTTCAACCTTGGTCTCATCTATGATACGGGCTACCTTCACAGCCCTCTGGTACATTTCTTGAAAGTTGGTATATGCGTACCCTACTATTATCTGCTTTATTTCTCTTTTAATCCCTGTTCGAAGTGGTTTATTCTCATTTCTTCGGTGGCCACTTGATTTGAAGCAAATCGGCTCAGCTCATTGAACTTCACCGCATATTCCATCACGCTCATTTCTCCTTGTTTCAAGCATAAAAACGCCCGTTCTTTAACCGTTCTTACGTCTCGAGGGTAATATTGAGCGTTCATTAAGGCTTTCAGTTGGTTCCAGGTTAGCACCGGTTCACCTACCCTAGGTTTCACTGTTCCTCATCAGAATTCAGCTTCTTTTTCAAATTGGTAAGCGGCTAGGTGCACCTTGAACCTCTCAGGGCACTCTATGATCTCAAATAAGTTTTTCATTCTTTGAAGCCACTCCTCATATGCCATAGGGTCAGTTCCACCTTCAAACTTAGGATACTTAACCTTATTAAATTGACATATCATCTCCATGGCAGTTGGTTCTGGTATGAGTTCGCTTTGAGGAGGCATCTGTCACATAATTACACAAGGAATCACTTAGTTCTAATTTCAACTAGGATGAACTTCCTTGGTTAATGAAATGATTCGCAAATGGCGAGATTTGTTATGAATAGACCCAAGTCTAGTTCAGTTCAGCCATCATATAGTCATACATGCATATCACATCTTTTCCAATGAAAATACACGTGCATGCTTACACAAACTAGTGAGTCTATAATGCTTAATCTGCACTAACTGCACTTATTGCGTTGAATACTGCTAGCATGACTTAGGAGTCACGGGAAATCCATCATCCTAGGAGTTCACAATTTAAGGAAAATAAACTAAAAGAGCTTAAAGCCAGTCCTTGATATAACCTAATATCAACAAGGAAGTCCTTGAGGTCTCTTTCTAACATCCTAATCCTTAATCTTCGCTTACTTAAGTCGCACCTAACTAGCTAAACTTACTAACACCCACATAAAACTCACATTTCCACATACAACAGGCATATGTCACATAGTCACAAAGTGTTCCTAGACAACTATATGAAATGCAAGACTCAGGTCGCTGCCTATGGTTGCAGAACCTTTGTTCTGATACCATAAATGTAACACCCTTAGCCTCTAGGGTCAGGAGCGTTACGTTTTCTTACTTCTTACTTAATTCTGGGACGAAACGGACAGAGTTTCCCCTGAAAACTGGCCGTTTCTAGGCTAAAAGCCTTACAATAATCCCCTGCAACTCAATGGAGGCGCATAACATTTAAAAAAAGCTCAACGGCCACACGCCGGAGTTCATAACTCAACGAGCCACCCGCTCGGAGTACACCAAATAGAATAATTCTTTAATACAGGAAAAGTAAAAGGTACAACTCAACGGCCTATACAACCGGAGCACTGGGGTTTACATCCCAAAACACAGCTAATTTCGAATAAAGGCATCTAACTAGTCAAATGGTTGGGTTGCACGGCCATAAAGAGCGACTCATAACAATATGTATTATGTGAGCTAGGAAACTTAGTTTACAACAATTACAAACTGGGAATACATTACATCACATCGTTAAACACATGAATCTACTTCTAAATGTCACACGTGACTCTTTTTCAAGTAGGGGTAGACTCCAGCTCGCGTAAGTAACTTGACTTCCACCTGTCATAACAAAAGCCTGGGGAAAATGGGGAAAAAGTAATGGGGTGAGCAACCACACGCTCAGTGAGAATTCCCCTACTCCTTGAAATCAAAACAATTATAGGCAATAATACTAATAATAGTCACATATCATATATTTATACTTTAGGCAATCATATTCCCTAAGGATAGATTACCCTCCTTAAAACTTCATTCTAACCCCTCAACTCGTTTCTAGGCCTTAAACGGCTAAACTTCCTTGCTAACAAATAGTTAGGCACATAATCAAACAAGCGGCAAGCATTTAGTATAAAGCTTTCAAACATACTTTTGAAAATATAGTGACTCTCGATAAATACAAAGAAAGGTTTGTAATCCACGCCAACTCCTTTAAAGCTTATAATTCTTTCTAAAAATTCTCAAAACATCTACACTGGTAAGAAAGACTTGTCAAGAACATACTTTCATAGAATATGCACATTGAAACGAATAATGCAACATCTGAAACTTCATTTGACTATACTAGGAAATCCTTTCATAAAAGATGAACTGGAGGTGCACATTTGAAAGCTTTCTTTCTTTTGTCAAAAACACTGTACTCAGCCTCTTGAGGCTCGTATTCTTCAAAGGAAACTCCTTTTCTCACTTATTAAAAACTTACTCATAGCATCAAAACATCTTATTGTGCTGGCTAGGGAGGTCAACACCGCCCTTAAGTGCGTTCGTCACTCTTCATATACATTATTCCCAGGGTATACGTACTTATCTTTTGGTCAAAATGCGTCTTGGTAGAGTAATTCCAATCTCGATACTGTCCTCTGCGGGGTAACAGCTCACACCAGGATAATCATATCCTGCGTCCAGTCTCCCCTCAAGGTTTTCTTACGCATCACACATCATAAGTTATCTGGGGAACAGCTCACACCAAGATAATTAATATCTTGAGTCCAGTTCCTAGGAACAGCTCGCACCAAGATAATTCATATCTTGAGTCCAGTTCCTAACTTTTCTTTAGGGGGAAACAGCTCACGCTATCTTTGCATCCAGTTTTCAGGAATAGCTCACACCAAGACAACTCATATCTTGAGTCCAGTTCCTACCCTCTAGCCAATTGCCTATCACTTTCTCAGCCTTTAAGATCTTCTTTCATTTCTCTTTTTCAAATGCTTACTTTGCTGAAAACTTACTTTTTAAATAAAATGATCATAACTTTTAAATGTTTGTAGTTTACTTGTTTTTGGCTTAAAATTTCTTATAAACGACATAAGTTTGCCAATTCATAAATCGACTTCATAAATAGCTTAAAAACTTTTCAGAATCCTAATAAGTTTGCTAACGTGTAAACCAACTTCGCTTTAAACTTAAAAGCTTCTTATAAATGTAATACATTTACTGAATTGTAAAACGACTTAGTTTCTAACTTGAATAGCTCGTACGAACATAATAAGTTGGCTAAATCGTAAAACGACTTCCTTTCTAGCTTAAAAGCTTCGTATAAACGTATTAGGTTTGTTAAATCGTAAAACGACTTCGTTTTCATCTCGAAAGCTTCGTTTAAACGTGTTAGGTTTGCTAAATCGTAAAATGACTTCGTTTTCATCTCGAAAGCTTCGTTTAAACGTATTACGTTTGCTAAATCACAAAACGACTTCGTTTTTAACTTAAAAGCTTCGTATAGATGCAACACGGCTACCAACTCGCAAAATGACTTCGTTTTTAACTTAAGAAAATTCTTATAGACGTAAAACGTTTGCTAGTTTGTAAAACGACTCCATTTCTCACTTAAAAGTTTCATATAAACGTAATACGTTTATTAACTCGTAAAACGACTTCCTTTTAAACTTAAAAGGTTCTTATAAAGGCAATAAGTTGGTTAATACTTAAAACGACTTCACTTTGAACTTAAAAATTTCTTATAAATGTGACACGTTTACTAAATCGTAAAACAACTTAGTTTCTAGCTTGAATGGTTCATATAAACGTAATAAGTTTACTATGTCGCAAAACGACTACGTTTTTAACTAAAAGGCGTTTTACAAACATAATAAGGTTGCCTAATCGTAAAACGAAGTTGTTTCTAATTGAAAGCTTTGAATAAGTGTAATGGGGTTGCTAAATCATAAAAACGGCTTTGTTTTTAACTAAGAGGCTTCTTATAAATGTAAAACAATTCCTAACTCATAAAAACGACTACACTTTTTAGCTTAATAGCTTCTTTTGAACGTAATACGTTTGCTAAATTGTAGATCGAAACTCAATAGAGACAAGTAAGCAAAACGTATGCAAATAAGCTAAGCTTCATAATTAGCACCTTAAGGTACTCTTTTTCGGGTCATTTAAATCCTTTTAAACTTAAGGAGAAGTCGTATACAAACCAAGGCCTTAAGCATGTTCAAGTCCACTTTTAGTTCACTTTTAAATTTTTCTGAACCTATCTATTATTTAGTTGAGTCACTAACTGAGTAGTTCGACAATTTAGGATTTCTTATAGGCTACAAACATTTTTATAAACTACCAAACAATTGGTAAGTACTTTGAAGCATTGGAAATCATGAAAACATACATTTAATAATCTTTCTTGAATATGTCTGCATTTCGAAAGTTATTCACTTAATGTCACTTAGCACATTGAAGGAAAAGAAGTTCACACATAGCACATTCATACACTTCATATCACCATTCATTAAGCCACACATGGCCTCGCAATCCACACGATTGCGGCAATTCACAGCCCTATGCCCCTCCTCACACAGCACCGACCACAAGATCCTCGAACCACTCAATAGTTTCACCTCAAGCCATCCAACTACCAAGCTTGGTTTAATATTGGCATATAGAAACCAACAGTACATAGAACGATCATATATAGGCATTACATTCATGCTTGATAACAACGTAGTGTTTAGGTGAACCAATTGATGTAATCGAAACTTTAAAACTACACTCTGCCCCTTTTAGTTCGCTAACCGATAGCCATAAGCATAATACTTCATTGAGATAACTACGAATAGCCCATTAACATGCCTAAACTGATGTAACCATAACCTTTAGATATAATTAAGTTCATTCCACAATTTCTTCGATTAGCCTCCTCAAGCTTCAAAACTGAGTTCGAACTTATAAATTATTAGAATCACAGCGCTATGCTAACATTCTGTTCATTAAACATTTCTCTACTGTCTGGTTATTAACATTCAGTCTCAATTCAACATTCAAATGACTCAAATCAGTACCATGTTCGTAATTCTTCAACTTCAATTCTAAATTTACCCAAACTGATTTCTAAACTTGGAATTAACATGCATCCACTAAATTTAGCTAAAATCATTGAAATTAATAGTAACTTAGGAGGAAAAGAACCCTCACCTTGATTTCAAGCTAGAAATTCGAATCCAAGGCTGCTGGGCCAACTTTCGGTGTTCGAACAACTCCAAACCTTTGACTCTTGCTCTCCCACGCTCGAACCAGACCCAAATTGTTCCTAATTCGTGCTAACCAAACCCTAAATTCGACCCAAATGCTCACTTACTGAATTGAGGTTGAATTAGGGTTTGAAAACAACGATTTCTACTCTAATTTACAGGAAATTGAAGCAACTAAGAGTGGAATTGCATGAACATACCTGGGCACGCGTTCGAACATCAATTCAGCGCCCTAAACCGTCCACAGTCGTGGCAAGGGCATTGAATTTCGACCCAGATTTCGCACCAAACAGGAGCTAGCTCGCGGGGGAGGCCGAATGGAGGAATTTCGTGGCTAAATGTGGTGAAAATCCTCTGAAATTTTGAGCTTTTTGGGCCGCGTTCATGGTGAGGGGAGGAGGAAGAAAATGGTGAAGCAGAGAGGAGAAGAGGGGCCATCGGGGGGGGTTTCACGGTAGCCCAAGGAAAAGAAGGGGGAGGGGCGTGCGCGAAATGATCAAAATGCCCTTCCCTTTATTTTTTTTGGGTCCCAAACTAGTTTATAATCGATACCGCTAGATTAATTTGTAACCCGAATTCTAAATCCAAATCGATAATATAATCCTTCATCAACTATTCGTTCCTAAATTTCTCTAGGTTCGATTTAATAACATCGAACTACTTCTAAGGTTGACAACCTAATCGCATTTGGGTTCCTAATCAATTTAGTATCCATTAATAAACGTTAATAACGTCTATTAAAAATCACCGAAAGATTTTCAACACTAATAATAATAATAATAATAATAATAATAATAATAATAATAATAATAATAATAATAATAATAATAATTAGGGACAATAACATTCTTTCTTAATAAAATTAACATTCACATAGGCACTTGGAAAATAATTTTCGCCCATATCGCTAATAAAATACGATTTTTATAATGTAAAAAGGCGTGACGAACAGCTTAACAGAAAATAAGGTACACGGGCCTTACAATATATACATATATATATATAGTATATATATATATATATATATATATATATATATATATATATATATATATATATATATATATGTATATGTATATATATGTAAATACATATGTAAACATACATGCATATATATATATATATATATATATCTATATATATATATGTATGTATGTATGTATGTATATGTATATATATATAATATATTATATTATATATATATATATATATATATATATATATATATACATATAATATATATATATGTTTATGTATGTATATATATATATATATATATATATATATATATGTGAACATATATATATATTTTTTTTTGCAAAAGGGAAATAACATTGAAACTCAAAACTGTTTCTGTATAATCAGGGTGCCCCCCCTCCCCCACTGCCAAAACTGTGTCATCTTAGTAAGCAATCTATACACTTTGTATATTTTCTTGTGATGTTGTTGAGTGTGAGGATCCTTTGTATCACATGATCTTTTGTGACTTTGACCTGTGTATGTACCGAAATTAGGTGATGAGAGAATATCATCTCATTCCTTGCTCTCCAAATGTTGTAGATAACTGCAGCTGCAATTGCATATGTAATTTGCTGCTTTCTTTTCGGTCTTCTAAGCTTTATCAGGGATCTTTTAAAAGAATCAGTACTGGAGATGTCAATATTGATGTGCCACCATTGCTCAATGCTCTGCCGGATTTGTTTTGCCCAAGTGCATTAGAAAAACAAGTGGTCAGAGTCCTCCTCTGCAGCATTACACATTACACATGCACAGTCTGAGATCTTAGCTGTAAATCTGGCAAATCTGCTCTTGACTGGGACTCGATGGTGCATCAGAATCCACGTGACGAATGCATGCCTAGGAGTTACTGTCCTAGCCCAAATGACCCTGTGCCATTCTTTGTAGGTGAGATCCCCCAAAAGCCATGTATAGCCATTCTTAATGGAGAAACCTAAGTTCCCTTGCCATGTCCATGTTGCTCTTTGGGAAACCCCTTGTTTAAAAAGCTCCTTGATAGCTACAATTTTCTTCCAATACCAGCTATAATCAGGGGGGTGATGGTAGTCCCACCATGATTGCTGCTTCAGGTATTTTCCATGCACCCATCTGACCCATAGTTTATCCTTCTTCAAGGCAACACACCATACTAGTTTTGCGACAGATGCTTTGTTCCATGCATCCTGATTTTTAAGACCTAAACCCTCAAATTTCTTGGGGGTACAGACAGTATTCTGTGCAATAGAGGGAGGTCGTTTAAAGTCAACTGAGCCCCCCCAAAGATAATTTCTACAGAGCTGGTTCACATCTTCAATGACCTCTTTAGGAAAGATAAAAATGGAGGCCCAAAAGGAATACATTCCAAAGATTACAGAGTTTATTAACTGTGCTCTTCCTGCAAAGGAGATGGTTCTGGTTGACCACTGTCTGATTTTCTCCATAATCTTTTCCACCAAATTCTGGCACTCAAACTTGCTCAGCTTGCTTGCAGTGATGGGGACCCCTAGATATTTCATAGGCAAAGCCCCTTCATTAAACCCTATAAGTTCAAGGCAATTCTACTGAAAAGAAGTGGAACATCCCCCACAAACTAGTTGTGATTTATTAGGGTTAGCTTGGAGTCCTGCAACCAGATGGAAAGTGTCCAAAGCCTTTTTAATGATCTGAAGTGTTGGCAAATGGGCCTTACTGAAAAGAAGTACATCATCTGCAAACATCAAGTGGTTCAACTTTAACTGTTTGCAAGTTGGATGGAAATTGAAATCTGGATGATCACCAGCTGCTTTCATAAGCCTTGAGAAATATTCCATTGAGAGTACAAAAAGTAATGGTGATAATGGGTCCCTTTGCTTGAGGCCTCTCCCTCCTGCAAAACTTTCACCCTGTTGACCATTGATGTGCACTTTGAAGGTGACTGAAGAGATGCAGGCCATAATCCATTTTATGAAAAGGGTAGGAAATTTCAAGTGAGATAGAAGTTCTCTTAAGAAATCCCAGTGGACAGAATCAAAAGCTTTCTGGAGGTTAATTTTCATGATGCATCTTGGTGAAATCCCTTGTCTTGAATACCCTCTTGCAATATCTTGACAAATCAGTATATTGAAAAGAAGCTCTCTGTCTTTTATAAAAGCACCTTGGTTCTAATGAATAAGAGAGGGAAGCACCTCTTTAATTCTACCACACAAGAGTTTGGCAATGCATTTGTATATAACATTACAGCATGAAATTGGCCGGAACTCTTTTGCTGTAGTTGGGTTTGGAACTTTGGGAAGTAGAATCAACTTTGTTTCTCCTATAAAACTTAGCATGGTACCAGTAGAGAAGAAGTACTGAATTACCTCTCTTACCAAACCCCCTGTGATGTGCCAGGTGGCCTTGAAAAAACCACTGATGAAACCATCAGGACTAGGGGATTTAGTATTGGGGATTGAGAAAAAAGCTGATTTAATCTCTTGATCAGTGAAGGGAGCACATAGATTCAACTATTGCTCCACAGTGAGAGTACTACCTAGCTTGATAATATTGGGGTCTATCTGTTGTCTAGCAGAAACCTGTCTTCCCAGAAGGCATTTATAGTAAACCTGCATGACCTCTTTTACCTCCTGAAAACCTTACCTTGGCTGCCCTTGGCCATCCTGCATAGAGTAAATATAGGTGGCTATTTTCCTTTGCTTGATCTTGGCAAAGAAATACCTTATGTAGTCATCTCCATAAGAAATCCACTTAGCCTTACTCTGTTGTCTTATAATATCAATGACAGAAGACAGATATATAGTGTGTCCTAGCCTTGTCCTCCTATTTTCTCAGTTCCACATCCCCTGTATTTAGTGATAAATGATGCTGAGCTCCCTCCAGGTCAGCCTTGGCTCTACATAACTGATTTTTCAGATCTGCAAACTTGCTTTTATTGAGTTTATGAAGAGCCTTTGTTACATC